>JAKIJQ010000318.1:0-127087 GCA_023373905.1 Rhizoglyphus robini | reverse complement strand
ATCTGAACATGAACGAAAAAGAACAGAACGTGTATGGAGGCAGCAGAATGCAGGTGGCAGTAGGAACGGTATGCAGGCAGGTAGGTAAACTAGTGTGTGTAGGCAGGCAGTGCAGAAACAGGCACGTATATGCAGCAATCAGAATTCTACAATTGTACTGTAAAGCTAAATGTATTATTGAGATAATTGGTTTATGAACTAAAAATAACCATTGAATGACCATTAATAATGCATAACGAATGAACGAAAGTTTAATCAATGTTAACAAGTGAAAACGTCACAAAATTGTAACATTAGTTTTATGGCAGGTATTAACATTGTTATTGTATAATAATTTACACCAAAAAGAACTTTAACTTCAAATTTTGGTTAATGATTTATATTTTATTAGCAATTTTTAAATCAATAAGCATTAGTAAAATGAGATGATGTCTTGAGATTGATTGTGTCATGAGGAGTGGGTGCTTAGGTGGAGAAGGGGTGTGGGGAGGTGGTGGGTGGGGGGTGTCGTTGGCGCGAGAGCGCCTTGCGAGGGTCGCTTGCGACCCGAGCATTTTCTTGTAACCCTAAATAAATCAAATCAACTTTAAAATCAATTTTCTGAATACATTGATTGGAGAAGTGCGTTTTGCCGTTTTCGGTGGAATTTTCTTTCACGCGAGTTTTGGTGCTTGCTCTCGCGCTATTTATTTATTGACTTTTCCTAGCCAAAATTTTTGCATTCACCTCTAATCTTTTGGTAAGTTTAAATTAAAGCATTAGTATGAATGATGTTTTTTTAATTATGTGACCAATTTGATTACACAGACCAGCAACATGGATTTGCGTACTGTCAAGTCGGTTCGTTCGCTTTTGGTTGCCAATTTGACTCAACCAGAAATATCCTATCCCGAATCACACGATTTCCTCAGCACATTGCCCACCGAAATGTTTCGATCTATTTTGGGCAGAGTGCAAACACTCAAATTGATTCCTCTCAGATTGGTGTCCAACAGGTGGAAGGTGGTGATCGAGTCTATTTGTTCGGACAAGAAGTGCGTGGTGGTCATGCCTCATTGGGACAAGTACTATCTTTTGGAATTATTGAAACAATTCAATCTCAAAGAGTTGAGTAAGAATTCTGTCGTTTTTAAATTGAAATGCAATAAACGCGGTTCGCCTTCAATTATTCACTTATCTGGCAATTTTTGCTCTCTTCTCTCGAAACTATTTCCCCGTCTTGAGCAATTCTACATTCTTGATTACGCTACTTATTCCTGCCGTGAATTCAACTCAATGCTCCGTCAATGGTCATCAAGTTTGACTTCACTTTCTGTTCGTTATTCTAATGATGTCAACAATCTTTATGCTCAAATCAACCAACTGACCAATCTCAAACAACTTGATTTGCACACACTTCCAGTTTCATCCAAACAATTGGCACCAACTTTGGCTCGACTCACACATCTTTCTGGTTGGGGCTATGAATCTATTGACAAAATAGCGCCATATTTGGGAAAAAATTTCTCTAACTTAGGATCCACTTACCGCCCTGTGACCATGGAAGAGATAACCAGCTGGCATCGCCTAAATGCTCAATCTATTTCGAATCTTGTTTGTTTTTCCTTACATATGGTTAATCTTGAAATACTTCCATTCATTTGCAAACACTTTTCATCACTGCAAATGGTGCGCATTCGTGTGGGCTATCACATGGTAAGTTTTTTGTTTGTTTCTGCATGTGCATCAGTTAATTAATTGTTCATTCATAGCTCGCTCCAATGATCCGACAGTTGGCCCAATTGACTCGTTTGACTGAGTTACTTATGGATGGCAATCTGATTGCCGTGGCCTCTCTTTGACGACTCCAGTCTGCGGCCACTGCGCAACATTCGAATCTTAACTTTGGGTGGATTTTACTTTTGTTCATGTTCACGATCATGATGAAGAGGGTCACTATGTGTTCGATTTCGATTTTCCAGAAAATGTTGGTGTCCGCTTTATCCGTTTCCTCTCCACCATTTTTCCCAATGTCGAGCAATTGACCATCAAATGCGATGACCATACACAGTTTAGAAATTTACTTGAACCACACCTGAACCTTTTTGCCAATTTGCGTTCGCTTACAGTTTTGGCTTGAGCGAACCAGCTATTCGTTTGATGGACAATGGCGGCCAATAGGACACTGACCATTATCAATCGGTCGCTTTCGTGAGCGTGTACACAAATCTAATTGTCCACTACCGATCTTTGTATATGGAGGAATAAATCTTTCCTATTGTGAGCCTATAGGTTATGGTATAAGTTCGTAATTGTATTTGCTCATGTCTGATATACAATCTGCTGTACAGTTTTATATAATCGCGACATATGTTAGGGTCGAGCAAGCGCGGTAATTTGCCTTTCTGTTTTCCGCCACAATCACCAAAGTCGCTTCTTTCATTGTGTGTTTGTTCTCACCGTGATTTTGTGTTAATGTCCTGTGAGTGTCAATGACATTGAGTCAATGTACAATGTGCATATAAGCACTCGTTCAGGCAGAGCTGTGCTTTACTTTTGTTTGTTCTTCGCCACCAAACACACCAAAGTCACTTCTTTTCTGTGTTTGTCTGTACTCGTAATTTGTCTCATCTCACCTCACAATGTCAAATGAAAACGATTTCGCTGTATCTCTGAATCAACTCGAAAATCGAATTACCGCAAACCAGCAAGAACTGAAGCGTGAAGTTGAGTCAATAATTGACCAAAGATTTGGTTTGTTGTGGGAAGATGTCAACAAATTAAAGTCTCCTCATTCTGCTCTCGATCAAATCAACAATCTGCTTGCTTTGCTGGTTGAACAAGGCAAAGACAATCAAGATTTAGGTGACTTGTCACATCTTATTCGTGAATTAAAGACCGTCGCTTCAAGACAACAATCAAACGATCATACATCAACAACATCAGCACCCGATTTGGACGCATCCGAAATTGGTGATAATGGCACCGTTGAGTCTGTCGACATTCCAAATGAACTTGGCACAGAAGGACACGTGAATGGCATCGAAACAAATGTTCCTTCCACTGGCACTACCAATGATGGCACTCATCTCAGCCAATTGAAAAGTGCAAACGAACAAGCAAATGGCGATTCTCTTGATCCTCAATGTAAGTGTGATTGTTTTGTATTTTCGCATAACTTTAGTGTGATATTTCTGTGTTCTTTAGGTTCATCATGTCAACTGTCAATTCCACCATGTAAGCGGGTGAAGACAGAAGACTTTGATCCGGACTGTGGATGTGCCGAGTGCCTGTTCAATAAAAAGAAATTTGAAACTCGAAATAACGCTCAACTTGTGGCTCAAGTCAAGAAAGAAGAGGTGGAAATTGGCGATGAGAATGACATTGGACTTGAGGATGGCGATGAACTCAATGGCAATCAGAACGAATCTTTGCACGAGCATTCAAATGGGCCGAATCAACGTTCCGTGAATGACAACAACCCGATTGACCACGTGGACCAACAAGTGGACAACGACGGTGATGAGCAAAACGAATCAGCCATTGACGAATACAACGAACCACAAACTTCGAAGCAATCTAAAGTTTCTAAACCTCGTAAGCGAAAAGGCGCTGACAAATCGCTCGTCGCCGAGAGTGAAAAATTACTCGACAATAGCAAAGAAGTGTCCCCACCTGTTCGTAGGACGAGGTCGCAAAGTAAGCGAGCTCGAGTGACTCCACCACTGGAAAGCGAGACCACCGAGCAATTGGGCACTGGATCAGAAGTTGACTCAAGTGATGAAGACATTCCCGATGGTGATGACTCGAGTGGAGATGGACAAGACGACATCGAACAAAGTGAAGATGATGAAAGTTTGCTGGACGATGACGCCGAGTTGGATGATGACACCGAATTGGACGATGACACCGAGATGGATGATGAAGAACGTGGACATTACAAAATTAAGGAGGTGAATTTGAAGTGCATCAAAGATAAATGTTCGGTTATGGTAGCAAACAAAACCGAGCTCGGCGCATCATTACCATTTCGAAGGTGTATTCAAGTGCGGCTATGAAGGTTGCAAACATGAACCAATTGCCAATTATCGATCTGTAATAAGAAGTCATCAGCATTTAGACCATCCAAAGACAACTAAACCAGAACCTATCTACAGATGCGAATATGACGACTGTGGCAGATATTTCAACACTAATGACAAATTCCGCGAGCACCAACAAATTCACCCTCGCAACAAGCCTTACCGTTGTGACTGGAATAATTGTGGCAAGTCATACTCACAGCAGAATATTCTCAACCGTCATAAAGTAGCAGTTCACGAAGGTGTCAAGCCTTACAAATGTATGTGGGGCGAGTGTAGATATATTTCAGCCTACAGTTATGATGTCATCAAACACATTCGCACTCAGCATTTCCGTCTCCCTGTAAGCAAGAATATACAGTTTGAACTCTCCATTAAAGACGATCGCGACCCTCGTGAATATCTCGAGAAAATCACAACCCACCAATCCGACCACAACTCTACTGGCTGACTAATGATCATGATGTTGATGATATCACCAATCCATTCACACTCAACCCAACCAACATTCACACAACATTCTCCACTCTCAAGACCACACATTCAATTTGTTACTTATACATATCACCATCATAATTGTACTAATTAATAATAATTAAATGACTGCTTTTATTATTTGTTTGATTTGAATTTTATTGTGCAATCACTGAAACCAAAAGGCTACAATCAAACGATCAACAAAATCAACACCCGATTTGGACCCATCCGAAATTGGTGCTAATGCCAGCGCTTTGAGTCTGTCAACATTTTAAATAAACACAGAAGGACACGTGAATGGTCTCGAAACAAATGTTTCTTCTACTGACACTACCAATGATGACACTCATCTCGGCCTATCGAAAAGTGCAAACGAACAAACAAATGGTGATTCTTTTTATCCTGAAGGTAATTGTGATTGTTTTGTATTTTCGCATTACTTTAGTGTATTTCTGTGTTCTTTAGGTTCATCAAGCCACAATGTAAACTGAAGGAAGAAGCAAAAGGAGAAGGCATGTAGGATTGCGACTGTGGATGTGCCGATTGCATGTTCTACAAAAAGGAACTTGAAAGTCGAAATAATGCTCAACTTGTGGCTCAATTCAGGAAAGAAGAGGAGGAAAGTGGCGAAGAGAATGTCATCGAACCTGAGGATGGCGATCAACTCAATGACAACCAGAACGAATCGTTGCCTGGGCATGCTAGCAGTCAAATGGAACGAATTAATGATCCGTGAATGACAACAACCCGATTGGCCAACAAGTGGACAACCACCGTCATGGCCCAAAAGAATCAGCCATTGACGAATACAACAAACCACAAACTTCAAAGCAATCTAAAACTCGTAAACGGAAACGCACGTGTCGAATCACTCGTCCCTGAAAGTGGAAATTTACTCGACTATATGGACACTCCTGGTCCTAGTACGAGGTCGTGATCGCGATCACTTCGAAATTAGCGAACTCAAATGACTTCTCCGTTGGAAAGAGAAACCACCTAGCAATTGAGCACCAGCATCAGAAGTTGACTCAATTGAAAGAGACAATCCAAATGGTAATTGAGTGGTAATCGCATAGAGGAGAAGACGTTGAACAAAGTGAAGATGAAGAAAGATTACGGGACGATGAGACCGGGTTGAATTATGAAGATGGACATAGCAAAAACTGAATAGTGGTCAGTGTCCAAGAAACACGCTAATAGAAAAAATATGTCTTTATTGGAACATACAATCAAAAGTGCATTTAACAATACAGTATCTATTAATATCAAAAGATTGTACAGATTACTCACTGTAATCTGGATAGTATTTACGTTCCAACTTGTTGCACAGCTCAATCCGAGCCAAACTCCGTTTATGTCCGTCCTTGTCCTGTCGCTTGAAGCGCGCCATTACCTCTTCAGTCATGGTGACTTCTTCCAGTTGTATATTTCGCAATTTGTTGAATGCTTCAACAAACTGAAAACATTCTTCTCCATACAGAAAATCAATGGCCTTAAAGAATCGTTCGTTACAGGCCCACCAAAGGTCATATTGGCGAGCAATCAAATAGGAGATCGAGATAAGGCGCTGACCAGTTGAATCCAAATGACGCAGTGTTCCAAGTTGATTAATGATCGATTTGAAGTATCGCCAAGTGTAATTGTCATCAGTCATCATTGGCTCGCTTATTTTTTTCAACATCTGACCCTGCAAACGTATTAATTCATCAATCTGACTGTAGCGTTGTTTCACTTCGGCATTGGTCATCTCGAGTGGGCAGACGGTGCAACGGAAAATTTCAGATTCGGAGCCAATTTCGGAGGCGCGTTCCATCAAATTACTGCATTCACTGCAGCTCAGTCGATAATACGGATACTCTTTGGAGATTCCAAAAGGCATATTGCGAATCATATATGCGCACTCGGTACAGTTGCAATGGAAGCGATAGCGATCCCACAGTTTCTCACGAGTATTCCAAACATATTGACTACCACGATACTCTTCTTTAAAGTAAGAGACGGTAATTTCAGTTCCAGCAGAAATTGGTCGAGCTGCTTGAAGATAGCAAACAGATTGGGTTTTTGATGATTCGAGTCGAGCATTAGCCTTACAGGAATGATTCAAGGCTGAAGAATACGTTGGGTAGAGATCCAACAAAACTGGCAATGATCGTTCTTCTTTTTTCAATGTCAATTCGTTCAAAGGAGAATAAGCGAAAGCGTTGAAAAGCAATTGATGCAGATGACGCAACAAAATACCACCAATAAACTTTTCCTCTTCTTTGGTCTTCATCGGGAAATTGCTTTTCTTGACCAATTGAAGCAGCAAACAGGCCAAAATCGACGATTTTAACATTTCTTCGTACGAAATGTCCAGGCCCTCCAACGGTCCATCCGAGTGATGAGCCAATTGATACACATGAGAATAGTGGCCGTTGGAATGTTCGGAAAAGTAGCTTGCATCCTTAGAAATATCCACAACCGAACGAATCTGATCCATGCCAGCATGGTACAGCAGACGAAGAGACATTCGAAGAATCTTTGGCAATTGAACCAACCAATTGGTTAGGCCACATTCGTAACGATGATATGAATTGGCCGATTCAGTACGGCATTCTTCGGAACAGAACACAACACTCGAACAACTGGTGCAAGGGACTGGACGATTTTCAGGTGACATCAAGGTTTCCCGCATAAAGAAAAAGAACGTTCCTTCAAAAAAGATTTCCTCATGACAGTTCTGACATTGGAGGCCATCAGCCTTCGAGTCAAAAATAGCAGCATATGGTGGAGAAACTGCAAGAATATCGCCAAATTGAATATCCTCCTGAGCAACCAAATGACGACCTAAAAAGTTAGGCAATAAAATAGAATTAAAACGATCCAATAAAAACAAAACTGAATCTCACCTTTCACCTCATCAAACTGCACAGCCACTTTGGCACTAAACGAAGACATTTTCTCGTTTGACTTGAACAGTCCTTTGTTTGTGAGTTCTTGGATTCGGGAGACTTTGCCCGCCTTTGGAACCAATTCATCTTTCTTCTCGTCCTTTTCGTCGGACTTCTTATTTTTATTCTTATACTTCTTCTTTTTGTCATAATCCAAATTGATTCGACCGAAAAGTTCAACCCAACGCTCAGTGTCACTTTCATCACCGGTTGGCTGTTGCATAAAGTTCAAAAATTCCTCTGCTTCCGAAGCCCGTCCCAGGCGGATAAGACAATCACATTTACGAAGTTGTAATTTAGTGGCAGATTTGAATCGACCATAACCAAGAGCCAACGCAACATTGACGTCCTTCAACGCATTGTCGTATTCGGAAAGTTGAAAATAGGCCGCAGAACGATTTCCATATGCCAATGCCAGTTCGGAGTCAGTCTTGTCAAAAGAATGAGGGGCAAAACAAATAGACTTACTGTAAAGTTGAATAGCGCTTCCAAAATCTTCTCCACGAAATTCATCATTTCCTTTCTCTCGATACTCAGCAGCAGTAGTAGGACACTTTAAACCAGTCTTATTGAGCGGAAATTTGCTCACAAACAGACCAACCCAACTTTGAACTTCTTTTTGGGTTTGACAAAACTGGACACGGTCCGCATTGTTGGCCAAGGCCGAGAATTGTGACTTGAAGGGTTGAGTTGTGAGTGTGGAAAGGACTTGAGGCAGAGTTTCCTCGATCCAAGCGTTCGCCATTTTGAAGTCAGGAGACCGGAGAACAGAATGAGAATTTGAGTGCAACCGAACGAAGCCAAGACGAAACCTTTTGTGTCTGCTCGGCCACAACACACAACACTGGTGCGGCGTAATTTGGAGGGAAAAGTGAGAACAAAGAACAGTGGCGTTTTGAGTTCTCAACGCCCAACTGTGGGCTTCTCAGCCCCCCAAAATGGATACAAATTCATATTCCAATAGTAACAACGTTTATTAATAACCAAAAATACAAATCAAGTGTGCGTCTATACACGAAAATAACTTTTCTGAATACATTGCTTGTGAGAGAGGTGCGTTTTGCTGTCTTGGTAATTGTCTATGTATTTGTCGATCTAAACTAGCTCTCGGTAATTTTCCTGCCACCAAATAACGAAGTGTCTTCTTTTGTTTCTGTTTGTTCTACTCGTGAATTGTCTCAACTTGCCTCACAATGTCAAATGAAAACGATTTCGTTGAATCTCTGAATCAACTGGATGACCTAATTGACTCGAACCAGCAAGACCTCAAGCGTGATGTTGAGTTATTAATTGACGGACGATTTGGCTTTTTGAAGGAGGAGGTCAACAAATTTAAATCTTCTCACCCTTCTCTCGATAAAATCACCAATCTGCTCGCTTCGCTGGCTGAAGAAGACAAGCAACGCAATTTGACTGACTTGTCCGATCGAATTCGTGACATACTTTACACTTTTACTTCAAACAATCATGTGCACCAGAAGACATGCGATTTGGACGCATCCGAAATTGGCGTTAATGTCTTCGCTGAGTCTGTGAACATTCTGGATGAACTTGCAGCAGAAAGACACGTGAATGGCTTCGAAACAAATGCTCCTTCTACTGGCACTACCAATGATGGCACTCATTTCAGCCAAATCGATATTCCTGAAGGTGGAGAAGTATTCGGTGACAATCGAAACGAATCTTTGCCCGAGGAGCCGAATGAAACGAATTCAAATTGTGACATTAGTCCATTAGTACCTGCATCACCTTCCGACATTCCGGTGATCATTAAGGTTGAAGGTAATTGTGATTGTTTTGTATTTTCACATAACTCAAATGTATTTCTTTGTTTTTTAGGTTCATCAAGCCCACAGTCTGTTCGACTATGCAAACGGTGGATTGCAGAAATAGATGGAGAAAACTTGTGGTATTGTGACTGTGGGTCTGACGAGTGCATAGTCAAACAGGAGATTAAGGGGGAATTTGAAATTGAAAATAATGGTCAGTCTGTTCAACTTGACACTAAAGTTAAGGAAGAGGTGGAAAGTGGCGAAGAGAATGTCATCGAACCTGAGGATGGCGATGAACTCAATGTTAACCAGAACGAATCTTTGCACGAGCAGTCAAATGGAATGACTCAATGTTCCGTGAATGACAACTCGATTGACCAGCAAGTGGATAACGGTAGTCATGAGCCAAGCGAGCCAGCCAATGACGAATGCAACCAATCACAAACTTCGAAGCACTCTAAAATTCGTAAGCGAAAACGCACTGACAAATCACTCGCCACCGAAAGTGAAAATTTACTCGAGAATAGTTTGCCAAGCAGCGAAGTGTCCATTCCAATTACGATTCCGAGATCGAAACGAATTCGAGTCACTTCTCCGCTGGAAACAGAAACTACCGAACAGTTGAGCACTGGATCAGAAGTTGAATCAATTGAAGGAGACAGTCCAGCTGGAGATGGTAATGACCCACGTGGAGAAGGAGAAAAAGGCGTCGAACAAAGTGAAGATGATGAAAGTTGGCGCGACAGTGAGACAGAGTTGGGAGATGAAGATGAAGATGAAGGTGGACATTACAAGATAAGGACTATCAAGTTGAAGTGCATCGAGGAGAACTGTAATACGATGGTTTCGAACAGAGTCGAGTTGCACGATCACTTGCGAGGTGAACATCACATATCGCCTTATCGATGTTTGGCTGAAGGATGCAACGAACGGTTTGAGCAATGGTGAGTGTGGTGTGGTGGTGTTGACTTGGTTTAATTGATTTGTTTTGTAGGAATGGACATGGCTTAGCTATTCATGTCCGGGAGAATCATTCGAACATCTCCACCTGGCCATGTCCTCACTGCACCCAGACATTCAAGTCTCAGAATCGTTTGTATAATCATCTACATATGTATCATTTCGAAGGTCAATTCAAGTGTGGCTATGATGACAATTGTCACGATGATCGAGTGGCCACACTTCGATCGGAAATAAGGAAGCATCAGAGATCAGTCCATTCCAATTGCAAGACAAAAATGTTCACTTGTCAATTCAACAATTGTGGCAAATCGTTCAACCATAAGGGCAATTTTGACAGACATCAACGAATTCACACAGGCGTCAAGTCTTTTTGTTGTGACTGGATTGGTTGTGGCAAGTCATTCACCCAAAAGTGCAATCTCAACGCTCATCAACGAATTCACCAAAAAGTCAAACCTTTCAAATGTACCTGGAATATGTGTGACTATGCTTCAACAAAAGATGGTAATGTAATCAAACATATCCGTATGAAACATTTCCATCTCCCAGCAACCCAGAAAGAACAGCGTCAACGCAACATTGAAGACAATCGCAACCCTTATGACTATCTCCTGAAGGAACACAACAACTCATCAATCTAACCACAACTTCACCTTCCCTGACCGCTGATCATTTTATGTACCACACATCCCACAACATTCTCCACACAGACCACATTCAATTTGTTGATAATATATCTTATTACTATTTGGAATATTCATAACTGTAACAATTAAATAAATGATTGTTTTTTTTATTTATATGACAAACGATTGGTTTGTTTGGGCGCGAGAATGATTTTATGTATTTAAAGTGAAAGCAAGTCCTATGTGAAAAGTTGTACATGTGATTGAGTTGACACAACTTGACAGTGTTGTCACAATAAATTCTGCAGATTCTTCTCATGTGAACTGTTTTGCATCTGCTTCATATCGAGTTTGTACACGATTGCTTTTCTCATTCCTGTCAACTCACATTCCACCCAAAATGGATCCTAACTCCTCACTATCTCTGGTGCTCAATGCCATTAACTCACTAGTCAGCTCAATGATCTCCTCATTTGGTCGGCTCAAAATGTATCTCACCACTGAACGAGGTGGATCGTTCAACCGTGTGCCGAACGAAATTATGCAACTCATTTTGGCCAAAGTGAATCGGAATGATGATGATGTTCGGAAGTTGATTCGATTGCGATTGGTGTCCACAAGGTGGAGTGTGATGGTCGAGGACTACTGTCAAAAGAAGAAATCGTTGTTTTTGGTTATGAAGCCAATTGCAGTACCATCTCAGTATTCGTTTCGACATTTGGAAAAAAGATTTTATGGATTTGCTAATTTGAACGATTTTGCCCGATTGGTTTTGAGTACACAAGTGCCACCTGAATGTTTTAGATCACTTCGCATTACATTTCCCAACATTGTTCAACTTTCTATTCGTTGTGTTGGTAAATATCGTTTCTATCGTTTAACCACAACTAAATTTAGTTAATTCTTTCAGAACCTACTCGAGTCCCAGATTTAGTCGAGTACATCCATTCGTTGGGTTCACTGAAACAGCTCGACCTTTATGGACCATTTGTTGCAGCCTTATTCAATCTCGCTCCAACTTTGTCCACTTTGGAACACCTTTCATTCGAAACCAGTTGTCCATCTTTGACTGGTAAATTATCAGATAATGAACTGCGTCAATTGTTTTCTAATCTTGGCCCAAATTGTGTTCGTATCAATTTTGGCTCTAACATACGCATTGATTGTCATCAAATTCGTCAATGACAGCTTATCAATCCCCACTGGTTGACCAATCTCACTCATTTGCATCTCAATATTTATGGTGATAGTGACAAGTTTGCTCAAGTTGTGCGCCTTCTGAGTGTACACTCAACTTCGCTGAAGCTGCTCAACTTGTACTTTTGTGCAGATCGGGTTTGTATCTTTTTGTATAATATTTGTCTCCTACTTACCTAAAACCACTTTTATTTTAGGACAAACTTCTTATGATCACTCCCTCTATGATTGATAATCTTGGCAGACTGATCCACTTGACTGAGCTCAAGCTTTGGCACATTGCAATGAACATTTCCGAATTGGACCGAGCAGCTGCACAGCAACGACTCGGTTCACTTTCTTCTGTTGTGACGTGCGAACTTTGTTTCTCTGATGGTCGCCCAATCAAACCCGATCTATTCACACGCGTTCTGTCAGTCATATTTCCCAATTTGGTCGAGTTGGATTTGGATCTCACTATCATTGGCAGGAAGGTTCCATCAGTTTCGGTGTTGGAACATGAAATTGAACAACATTTGGAACATCGATTGCCGAACTTACGCAAATACAAAATTGAAGTTTTTAATTAGCTCATATCGATTCAGCATTTACCTTTTTCCTTATTCATACTACTTAGTCAATAAACTTGAATGTTGACATAAACAGTTGAACGTGATTGTTTTGTTAGTTCAGATAAGATTGTGAGTTTTTGTGATCTATGTAGTTTGTCGATAAGTTCAAGTTTTAAATTTCATCTTGCCAAAATAGCCGAGCCTATTGCCACAAAGTGCCACAGACAGTGATCGTTAGTGCACGTTGTTATACCGAGCGGTGATTTGTATGTGCTCTCAGTCATTTGTCCGCCAGCAAACACCGAAGTGTCTCCTTTATTTCTGTGTTTGTCCTCTCACTACTCTTGGCCCGTCTCATCTCGCTTCACGATGTCGAATGAAAACGCTGACGTTGTTGCATCCAGAGATCTGAATCGACTCGAAAATCTAATTGACTCGAACCAGCAAGATCTGAAGCGTGAGGTTGAGTTACTAATCGTCACAATCGACCGACGATTTGGTTCGTTGAGAGAAGAAGTCAACAGGTTAAAGTCTCCTCACTCTGCTCTCGATCAAATCCACGATGGACTTGCTTTGTTGGTTGCACAAGACAATCGACGTGATTTGGGTGACTTGCTTAGTTGTATTCGTGACATACTTTCTACTATTACTTCAAGATTACATTCAAACGACAATACCACAACATCTACACTCGAATTGGACTTGCCAGAAGTTGGTGATAAAGACACTGCTGAGTCTTCGAACAATCTAGATGGAAATGAAATTCGTACAGAAGAACGAGGAAATGGTCTCGACACGAATGTCTCATCTACTTCGACAGCCACCGATGCTCATATCAAGGAAAACGAACAAGTCAACATTGACACTCCAAATCTGTCTTCACTCTCCACTATCAACCTCACTGAACGAGATCAATCGACGAATGAAACTTCGATGCAACAATCAAATGAGGTTACTTTGGATGCAAGCAAAATGTTTTGGTGGGATAGTTACATGGAAGTGTACATGGAAGATGAGGACGATTATCACCAAATCGATGTACCTGAAGGTGGAGAAGTACTCGGTGACAATCAAAACGAATCTTTGCACGAGGAGTCAAACGGAATTAATCAAAGCGAATCAAACTCGACCATCAATGTCGACCACAACGAATCACCAACTTTGGAACAGTCTAACACTCGTAAACGAAGACGTACTATCAAATCACTCATCATCGAATGTTCTTCACTTGAAAATAGTTTGCCAAGCGCTGAAGTGTCCACTTCTGGTTCGATGATGATGTCGAAGCGTGCTCGAGTGTCTTCTTTGAACCGTCGAGAGTCCGTTGAGCAACTGAGCACTGGATCATTAGTTGAATTGAGTGACGAAGATGATCTAAATGGAGGTGGAATTGAATCGAATGGAGAAGGAGAAGAAGGCGTCGAACAAAGTGACGAAGAAAGTTGGTGGGACAGTGAGACAGAGTTGGCTGATGAAGAAAAAGGACATTACAGGATTGAGATTCTCAAATTGAAGTGCATTGAGGAGAATTGCAATGCTGAGGTTGCAAGCAGAGATGAGTTGCACTGTCACTTGCGATTTGATCATCTCACATCGTCTCCTTATCGATGTTTGGCTGAAGGATGTTTCGAACGGTTTGAGCAATGGTGAGTGTGATGTGGTGTTGACTTGGTCTAATTGATTTGTTTTGTAGGGATGGACATGGCTTAGCAAGACATGTTTTGGACAACCATTCGAACATCTCCATCTGGCCATGTCCTCACTGCACCAAGACATTCAATGCTCAGAGGACTTTGTACAAGCATCTACATTTGTATCACTTGGAAGGACAATTCAAGTGTGGCTATGGTGGATGTCACTATGATCGAGTTGCCACACTTCGATCGGAAATATTGAAGCATCAGAGTTCAGTCCATCCCAAGTCAGCCATCTACAGATGTCAAACCGGTGCCAAACCATTCCCTTGTGTCTGGAATGGCTGTGGCAAATCATTTGCCCAAAAGGGAGATCTCAACGCTCATTAAAGAATCCATCAAAAAGTCAAACCTTACAAATGTATCTGGAACAGATGTGGCTACGCTGCAACACAACGTGGCCATGTAATCACACACATCCGCATCGTACATTTCCGTCTGCCAGTAACCCAGAAAGAAGAGCATCAACTCGCCATTGAGGACAATCGCGACCCTCGTGTCTATCTCCTCAACACGATCACTCACCAATCTGACCACAACTCAACCGACTCTGATGACTCTAACCACTGACCACTCATCACCACATTACATCGCTCAATTCCAATCAACAATCAATGTCATGTCCAACAACATTCTCCACACAACCAGATTCAATTTGTTGACAGTATCTCACTATTTGGGATATTCATAATTGTACTAATTAATAAACTAATAAATTACTGATATTCTATTTGTTTTACTTTGATATTTTTGGTTCATTGCATTACATTCATAGATTTGTGGTAACACTCTTTACCTAGGACTTGTGATGATGAAATCGATTGTAATTCGAGTGAATTTTCCGGGAAATTTGACAAAAATCTCACACAAATAGACTTAATATGACTCAACCTTTCACTCATGATCATCAGGCCCAAATTTCCATTAACTTTCAAAATGTCCAAACCACTTCGAATGCAAACAAAATGTAGTAGGACAGCATTATCCAAAACTCGCTGGTAAATAACTATTTTCTAGAAACACGAATGTATTTATTAGGAAATTCCAATCAAAAGTATACAATAAAGAAATATATTAATGATATCAAAATTTTATCGAGAAAAGTGAGAATAAAAAAGATTATGTAAATTAAGAGAACTAAATAATGTTATCAAAATTATTCTTCCAGATTTGAATTAGTACTATGTAGTAGCTTCCACTGCTCCAATCGAGCCAAAAAGCGTTCATACAACTTTGTGTTCCAAATGATAAATGCAAAATTCAAATCAACAAATATCAATGTACGAAAATATGAAATGAAAGTACACCAAAATAAAAATCACTTTTTCTTCGCAACCTGTTCAAAGAGTTCAAAGGCAATCTCTGATGGAGCTTGTTTGAGAACTTTCCATCCTTCGGTTTGCATGACTTGCTTAACGTTCTTACAGATAAAGTCAAAACAGCTTCGTTTGAGAAAGTAGGCCTCATTTGTATCGGCTAAGACGAACATGTCCACCACTGATTCGACGTCGATTGAAGAGATGAGAGACTCTTCGCAAATCGCTTTCAGATGATACAACTGATACTGCAAAATAGAAAAAAACAGAAGTATACATTATAATGTCAAGTAAAGTAAATCATACCTTTCGAGACGCTTTCAGTAAACGATGAGCAAATTCAGTCCAATTCGAGCCAACTTGTCCAGTGTAAATGTATCGAAGTAACTCTTTGCAGGCTTCAACTGGCATGTTGTTCACTTTCACACGAGTTTGTGACTTGAACAAATGTGCAAACACCTTCGAACGAGCAGAAAGAATGTTGCGATGTACTGAAAGCTCCTCATCACCGACAACCAAAAATGCATCACTGAAGTTGCGGTTGTCAAGTAGAGATTCAATGTTCGCTTCATACGAGTTCTCATGTAATTTTATTACTATATTCAGCAAATCTTCATCAACTATACCTGAAAGTTTTACGTTATACTTTTTCGTAGCCTGGTTTTAAAAAAATATCTATAAAATTATTTTATACATTACATTAAGAATACATTTACCTTTTGCGGGTAGCGTTTCTTTGGTATCATATAAAGTGATTTCACCTTTGATAAAAAAAATATAAACATTACATTTATTTAGTCAGTCATATCTCCTATATGTTTACCTTTTCTTTAAGAATGACTTTTTCATCGATCATTTTACCAACCAAATCCTCCATCAAGTCAGGCTTGGTACGCAGCACTTTCCATCCCTCAGTTTGTTTGACTTGTTAGACATTCTTGGAGATGTACTTTGAACAAGCTTCTTTCAAATCACTGGCCTGATGCATGTTTGCAATTATAAGAATGTCTGCAACCGTGCCCGATGTCAAATTGTCCATTAAATAATTTTCACACGATTTTCGTAATAAATTGAGTTGATACTGAAAATGATTGAATATGAGAATATACAAGCTGATCCATGATGAATCAAATATACCTTGTCAGCGGCGACAAACAATTCAATGGCATAATCACCCATATTGGAAATTTGTCCGGTGTAGATGAAATCCAGCATCCGCTCAAACACCTCAACCTCAACATCAGTAATCTCCACACGATTGGTTTCCTTCTCCACGAAATTGTGCTCAAACATTGCCGCAAACACCTCCGAACGAGCAGTGAGAATATTCTTGTGCACAGACAAAGTTTTCCCGCCAATCAAGAAGACAGCGTCACTGAACTTTCCACTTTCAAGTAGTGATCGAAAGTCATCCACAATTGGATTGGCTGGAATCGGCAATCTCTTCTTGAGACAACTGTCGTAAACCTAAAAATAATTTATAAATTAATTTACTTTCATGTAAAATCTGAAATATAATATTACCTCACAGTAAACAGTGAGCTTGTCATTGATGAGAAAGCCATTAGCTGGGTCAAGCAAATAATCACGCTTGACCGCGTGACCACCAATTTGCTGATTAGAGTCAGGAAAGCCAATTGGAGTATAGTCAATCATCTTAATACTCTGATATTCTGAAGTAAACAAAAAACAATAAAATCAATAAAACCTAAAAAGTTCAAATATACCAACGCTACTTACCTTGTGAAAAATACCACGGGCCTTTTGTACCTAAAATTGCCATTCTATAACCGACATTAGAGCAATTATAAGGTTCGACGAGCAAATACTGACGATCAAATTGGGAAATGGGACAAAGGTACAAATTAAAGTAAAAGCACTCAACAAACTGATATTCGTTAGGAGAACATTCAAGTGTAAATCGAACTTTATTCTTTTCTGGAAAAGAAAATTTCGGAGATTTGTGACGACTAAATGTTGAGAAATTCTCGATTTCCCAGGTGAATTTGGCCGAGCGATGACTAGGAGACGACATTTTGGCAGAGATTCGACAATGGATGGGTTCGGGGATAAGATTGCAAATAGAGACAGAAAGCAGTGACAGCGAACACAACAGTGAAACAAACAAAAGAAGGCTGAAAACATTGACAATGTGACTGACATGTGAGTCAGACTGACTGGGAGGTAGCGCCATCTACACTTTCATTCTGACAACTCGAAAAATCTCATTTTAATTAATTTCAAATATCCAAGTTGACTTTTTAAAAACAAAATTTAAGTAATTTTATTATCATTTATTGTTGTAGTATATGTCCTTGTCTTAATATCATTTTTCGTGAGCATTTTCAAAGTAGAATCAATTCAAAACATTTAAACATTCTCAATTGAAACATTCAAATTGTCTATTTATTTTACTCTATTACATTTTCAGTTACTAGTTAAATGACTCAAATTAGTCATTCAATATCTAATTCCACTACTTATCAATTGCATATGTGGCAAAGGATTGTTTTGTTTGAGCGCGATCATGAATTTATGCCGAAACGTCTTATGTGAAAAGCTCACAGTTGTTCATGTTGATGGAGTTGAGTTCAGTTTGTGTTGCTTTTTGTGACTGGTGATTGTCTTTGGGTCTTATTTTTCAATCTTCTCTCGCAACACTCGAATCCAAATGGATTCCAACGCCAAAGCTATCACCTCTATCAATGCCATCGACTCGTCCGTCAGTTCCCTCGCATCTTCTTCTTTCGGAGTGGATTTCTCAACTGGTGCTGGACCGATAAATTGTCTACCAAACGAAATGATGCAAATGGTTGTGGACAAGTTGGTACTGAAGGGTGATGTGATGAACTTGAGACACATACGATGTGTGTCCACAAAATGGAGAGCCACGGTTGAGGACTATTGCAAACTGAAGAAATCGTTGATGGTGTGTTCTAAGCGTCAAACATATCCGTACAGTTCCTCATATTTTGAATACAAAATTTTTCGACTTGTGAAATCGAAAGATTTTGTTCGTATAGCTTTCGAAAAAAATATGTCTTCGGAATTTTTGAAGTCACTTTTGAAACTATTTCCCAACATAGTACTACTATCCATTAATATTGGTTGTCATGGTAAATATATTCGCATTTGCTTTTGTATTATATAATTATAATTACCACCACTAAATTCTTATTATTCTTACAGATGATAAAGTCACTGATTTGGTCGAGTACATGAATTCGTTGGACTCACTGAAACAGCTCGAACTTGTTGGATCTTTTTTCCCGGTTCAACTCGAACCAACTCTGTCCAAATTGGAATATTTTTCCTTCAATTTTGGCGCTTGGTTTAAGCCTTTGGCGGACTATGAAATTGATGAATGTTATGGTCAAATATTTTCGTATCTATCGCCAAGTTGTTGTGTTCGTCTCCGATTTGGTTACAAAATCAAGTTTGGTCTTAGCACGATGCTTCTGTGGGCCAACACCAATCCACTTCTGTTGGCTAATGTCACTCATTTGCAATTTGATATTGCCACAAGTGAAGAGTATGTCCAAATTGTGCATTCTCTCTGTCAACACGCGACCTCACTCAAGCTTTTGAGAATTGTCACTTTGGTTTGTACATTTTTGTCTGAAATTTTTCTCTTTCTAATAACCAAATATTATTTTTTCAAGGACAAATGGCTTGAATGGACCCCAACTGTGATTGGAGACATTGCCAAACTGACCAATTTGATGCATCTTGATCTATGTCACCTCAAAATCAAAGACATCTCCGAGTTGGTACAAGCAAAGGCCCAGCATCGACTCACTCCACTGTCTTCGGTGCTCACATGCGAACTCAGTCTCGGCTTCGACTCTCTCCCGATCGATGTTGACCAATTTATGCGTGTCTTTGCTGTCATCTTTCCCAATTTGGTCGAGCTGAATGTTACTATTCTTGATTTTTACTTTACACAAGACGACTTTGAGAAGCAGTTGTATCGGCTGCCAAAGCTATGCAAACATACTTTTGAAATTGATCCTGATTAATTTGCATTTTCATCTCGACAATGTTTCTTCTTTGTTTGCTCTCTTGTTTACTTGAATACGTTCTCAATTAATCTATTATACTTTATATTTGACACAGAACAACTCAATATGTACTGTCAAGATATCATACTTTCTTTAATTAACACTTTATCATTAAAATTACTTTCGATGAAAGCCTCAGCTGCGGTATAATTAGCCAAAACTCGCTGGTAAATACAACACGAATGTCTTTATTAGGAAATACAATCTAAAGTGTAAAATAAAGTAATAAAGAAATATATTAATCGAAATTTTACCGAGAAAAGAAAGAATCAAAAAAGATTGTGCAGATTAAGAGAAATAATGTTAAAACAATTAGTAATCTGGATAGTATTTACGCTTCAGTTGCTTCAACTTTTCCATTCGAGCAAAATAGCCTGGATACAGCCATTTTGCCTCTCGTTCAAAAGCATTCATCTTCACCAGCTTGGCCGTTCCAATTGATTGTAAAAGATCGAGAGCTTCCATAAGTTCAACACTTTCCCCACCAAAAACGCGTTCATGGACGGAGAGAAACTGTTCGATGCAGGTCCAAGATTTGTCCATTTCACCATCGGTCAAATATTTCTCCCCAAGCTTGAAGCGTAAGTTACCAACCATCAAGGACGAATTACGATGAAGAAAGTCTTCAATTTGGTCAACTTCAGCTTTAAGTGCTAAAGCGGGGAATTGCTTGGTTTCAAATAATTTATAGTATGATCGAGCTCTACTAAATGTGCGTTGCATTTCATCAATCATACGATAGAGTACTTTCATCTCATCATTGGTCATAGTCAATAGACAGTTGGTGCAACCGAACACTTCTGACTCGGATCTGTGCTCAGAAGAGAGTTCCATCAAGTGGCCACATTCACGGCATTTCAGCGGTAAATATTCAGCGGTAAGTCCAAATGGTGTATTTCGAGCATAATAGGTGCATCGGGCACAGAAACAGGAGACAAAAAATCGATCATTAAATTGTTGCGGAATTTCATTAGGGTCTTTATCTTTCGAATAATAAGTAATCGTAATTTCGGTACCCGCAGAAATTAGTCGAGCTGCTTGAAGAAGACAAACGCGCTCGTGGTTTGCTGATTCGAGACGAGCATTAGCCTTGCATGAGTGATTCAGGGTAGAGGCGTACCGTGGGTAGAAATCCAACAGAACTGGCGAAAAGGATCCTTTTTTGTTGAATGGACAATAATCGAAAGCATTGAAACGAGACTGGAGAAGATGACGCGACAAAATACCACCAATCAATTTTTCGTCTTCTTTTGAGTCCACTGGGAAATTGCCACTCTTGGCCAACTGAAGCAGCAAACAGGCCAAAATTGATAATTCCAACATATCATCGTACGAAATATTCAGATTCTTCAATGGTCCATCCGAGTGATGAACTAATTGGTACACATGAGAATAGTGACCATCTGGTTGTTCAGAAAGGTGGTTTGCATTCTCAGGAGAATCCACAACCGAACGAATCTGATCAATGCCAGCACGGTACAGCAGACGAAGGGACATTCGGGGAAATTCAGGCAATTTGACCATCAGATCGCTTTGTCATTCGCATTCGTAACGATGATATGAATTGGCAGCTTCTGTACGACATTCTTCGGTACAATACACAGCACTTGAACAACCAATGCAGGGAATTGGACGAATTGGAGCAGATTTAAGATCACGACAACAGTGATGACAATACTTGAGGACATCATCCTCGAGGTTCAAAAGAGTGACATAAGGTCGAGAAACTGCAAGAATATCGCCAAATTGAATATCTTCCTGTGCAACCAAATGACGACCTAACAGAATTAAAAATACAAATTATTAAACAACAGAACAGAATCAAAACAAATCTCACCTTTCACCTCATCATACTGCACAGCCACTTTGGCACTAAACGAAGACATTTTCTCGTTTGATTTGAACAGTCCTTTGTTTGTGAGTTTGCCAATCAAGGAAACTTTAATCTCCTTTGGTGATTCGTCTTTCAATTTGTCATCGTCCAAATTGATTTGATCGAATAGTTCAATCCAGCGCTTAGTGTCATTCTCGTCACCGGTAGGCTTTTGCATAAAGTTCAAAAATTCCTCGGCTTCCGAAGCACGACCCAGTTGAATGAGACAATCACATTTGCGTAGTTGCAATTTGATGACCGATTTGAATTGACCATAACCACGAGCCAGAGCAACATTAATGTCTTTCAACGCATTGTCATATTGACCAAGTCGAAAGTAAGCAGCAGAGCGATTGCCATATGCCATGCCAGTTCGGAGGCAGTCTCGTCCACACTTTGGGGAGCAAAACAAATGGCTCTACTGTAAAGTTGAATAGCGCTTTCGAATTTGTGCCCACGACAGTGATCATTTCCCTTCTCTCGAAACTTGCCAGCAGTAGTAGAGCACTTTGAGCCATTCTGACTGGGAGGAAATTTACTCACAAACAAACCAACCCAACGTTGAACTTCTTTTTGGGCAAGACAAAATTGAACACGGTCGGCATTGTTGGTCAAGGCTGAGAATTCTGACTTAAATAGCCGAGTTGTGATAGAGAAATTGACCTCAGGTAGAGTTTCATTAATCCAAGCGCCAGCCATTTTGGATTCGTCACAAAAAGAACGCAAACTTGAGGACAGGGAAAAAACAAGTGACTGTAACAGAAAAAAAACGAAAGCCTCTTTGTGTGCGGCTGCAATTTGGAGGGAAAAGCAAAATAACACACCAAAGAACAGTGGCGTTTGAGCAATTCAACGCCCAGCAAGGGGCTTCTCAACCCACAACAATAACCACAAAACGCAACATTCAAATATAACAACTTTTATTAATAACATAAAGTGCCAAATAAGGTGCGCTGCTACACCTATAAATAAATTCTCTGAATACTACAATGGTGCACTAAAATTATCGCGAAATTCAAAAACAACAAAACAAACGTAAATCTTGATTAAGGGATTTTGTTAATTACATTTTATTATAGTAAATTTTAAAACAGGTACAATTGTCCTCGAAATATTATCAAAAAGATTGTACAGATATTCACTGGTGCTCAAAGTGCATTTCAAGTGAATGCATGACATATTCAAATACCACTGCAAATGGATTAGGGCACTAAGCCGTACACGATAATCTCTCATTGCAACACACACATTTTAGCCTAACATTTTAGGCACAAGTTTGCTTATGACATATAAATCATATCACTAACTACCAGTGCTATCTCTATACATCCGTTATCTCTCAAAGGGCTATTAGCGCTATCATTGGCAAACATATGATATCATCTCAAAAGGCATTCTCTACAAGTGGTTGTTGGGTGAGAGTCAGTTTGTGGCTATAAAAGCTATTAGACATTTTATTTTGTGGTGTATTCATAATCTTAGTTGTCCACTCAACATTCACCTCCAAAAATGTCTCCCAACACCAAATACGACTTTACGGGCAAGGTCGCCCTGGTCACAGGCAGCAGCAGTGGCATTGGCGCTGCCATTGCAATCCAATTTGCCCAATACGGTGCCTCAGTGGCAATCACTGGACGAAATGCGGAAAATCTCAACAAAATTGCTCAACAAATTGAACAAGTCAGTGGCGGTGTCAAACCACTACAAATCATCGGTGATCTCCAATTGGACGATTCGTTACCGAAACGGTTGATCGATGAAACTGTGGCCAAGTTTGGACGTCTGGATTTTCTGGTCAACAATGCAGGCGGTGGATCGCCCAATGGATCACTCGCGAGTCCAAATCTACTCGAAGAGTGGGACAGTGTTTTCCGATTGAATGTTCGTTCAGTGGTGGAGTTGACTCAACTTGCGGTGCCACAGCTCGAGAAGACCAAAGGCAATGTGATCAACATTTCGAGTGTTGCGTCAATTAAACCTGTGAGTGGAGAATCATAGTAATTTCAAGTTTGCGGTAAATCAATTTCTGTTATCCTTAGATTTCATTTGTGTACAGCTCTTCGAAAGCCGCCCTCGACATGATCACCAAAACATCGGCCCTCGAGTTGGGTCCAAAGGGAATTCGTGTCAATTCCATCAAGTAAATATCATCCATCTTACCCCAAAATAACCTAATTTCAAATTATCTTCATTAGCCCGGGCTTTGTCCGTACCGCCTTCGCCCGTTCAACTGGCCAAAATAATGCAGAACTAGCAGGCAAATTCTACGATCTACTCGAGAGCAAATCATTGATGAAGCGGATTGGAGCATCTGAGGACATTGCCAATTTGGCCTCATTCCTTGCATCGGACGATGCACGAAACATCACCGGTTCGATCTATGTCAGTGACAGTGGCGCACTGGTGCAAAATTTCAATTACGACCGTGCTGCACTCGCCAAGGAACTCGCTGGAAAATGAAGGAATTCATGTAGTCTTTATTGGGAGATTCAAACAAAAGTGTATTTATAATTTATAATAATAAAGAAATAAATATATTAATAGCATCAAAAGCTTTTTGAGAAAAGAGAAGATAAAAAGATTATGCAGAATAGGATAAATGCGATCAGCAGAACTAGTATTCCTTGTAGTATTTACGTTTCAACTGTTTCGACTGTTCCATTCGAGCCAAATAGCGTTGATACAATTCACTGTCCTGTTGTTCAAACAGTTTGATCATTGTCGGATCGGACATTTCAACTGGTCCCACTCTTGGCACCAGATTGAAGGCTTCAATCAGTTCAACACTTTCCTCGCCAAAAATGCGTTCATAGATTGAGAGAAAGTGTTCGTTACAGGTCCACCACTTGTCCAGTCGACTGATTTTGAGATAGCACGTGCCAAGAATGCCACGAAGATTGAAAAGTATCTCTGAATCGCGATGAAGCAGCGCTTCGATTTGTTCAAGGATCTTGAGCAGGGCCAAAACTTGGTTGGATTCGTATACTTGAAAAAACAAGATTTGTAATTGACCATACTCAAGATAGCGTCGCTTCACCTCAGCATTGGTCATAGTCAGTCGACAGTTGGTGCAACGGAACACTTCTGACTTGGATCGATGCTTGGAGGAGTGTTCCATCAAGTGGCCACAATCACTGCAGCCCAGGCCTAAATAGCCACCAGGGTGACCGAATGGTGTATTGCGAGCACGGTACGTACATCGGTCACAGAAACATTTGACCAGATATCGGTCATTAAATAAATCACCAATTTTCGTAACGCAGTTAGCCGCATCTTTCAAGTAAGGAATGGTAATTTCGGTTCCAGCGGATATTGCCCGAGCTGCTTGAAGAAGGCAAACAGTTGGGTTGTTTGGTGATGATTCGAGGCGAGCATTAGCCTTGCAGGAGTGATTCAGGGTAGAGGCATACAGTGGGTAGAGATTCAACAGAATTGGTGATGATGGTGATTTACTTATGATGAATCGAGAATAGTCGAAAGTGTTGAAATGCGGCTGCAGCAGATGACGCAACAAGATTCCCCCAATCAACTTTTCATCTTCTTTGGTCTTCATAGGGAAATTGCTTTTCTTGACCACTTGAAGCAACAAACAAGCCAAGTTTGACCATATCAACATTTCATTATACGGAATGATCAGGCCCTTCAAAGGTCCATCCGAGTGATGAACCAATTGGTAAACATGAGAATAGTGACCTTCTGGTTGTTCAGAAATATGGATTAAATCTTCGGTAGAATCAACGACCGAACGAATCTGATCCATGCCAGCACTGTACAGCAGACGAAGTGACATTCGGAGAAACTTACGAACCAACAAATCGGTTTGACCACATTCGTAACGATGATATGAATTGGCCGATTCAGTA
Organism: Rhizoglyphus robini; assembly: GCA_023373905.1. Taxonomy (NCBI): domain Eukaryota; kingdom Metazoa; phylum Arthropoda; class Arachnida; order Sarcoptiformes; family Acaridae; genus Rhizoglyphus; species Rhizoglyphus robini. The sequence continues at coordinate 101,703 of JAKIJQ010000318.1, read as the reverse complement.
CGACATTCTTCGGAACAGTACACAACACTCGAACAACTAATACAGGGAATTGGACGAATTGAAGTTGATTCGAGGGAGATATCACCACAACAGTGATGACAATATTTGAGGACATCATCCTTCGAGTATAAAAGAGTGGCATATGGTTGGGAAACTGCAAGAATATCCCCAAATTGAATATCTTCCTGAGCAACCAGATGACGACCTAAATAAGAATCGTTAATTAAGTCTATTGAACAAAATCAAGACCGAATCTTACCTTTCACCTCATCATACTGCACAGCCACTTTGGCACTAAATGAAGACATTTTCGCGTTTGACTTGAACAGTCCTTTGTTGGTGAGTTTCTCGATTAGGGAAACATCACCATCTGGATTCGATTCTGTGTCCTTCTTCTTGTCATCACCCAAACTGATTCGACTAAAAAGTTCAATCCAATGTTTAGTGTCGTCCTCGTCATTCTTTGGTTTCTGCATAAAGTTCAGAAATTCCTTGGCTTCCGAAGCACGTCCCAGTCGGATGAGACAATCACATTTACGCAGTTGTAATATGGTGGCAGATTCGAATTGACCATAACCAAGATCCAAGGCATCGTTGACGTCCTTCAACGCATTGTCGTATTGACCAATTTCAAAGTATGCAGCAGAACGATCTCCAAATGCCAAAGCCAGTTCGGAGGCAGTCTTGTCAACACCAATTTGGGGAGCAAAACAAATGGCTCTACTGTAAAGTTGAATAGCGCTTTCGAATTTGTGCTCACGAAAGTGATCATTTCCCTTCTCTCGGAACTTGCCAGCAGTAGTAGAGCACTTCAAACCAGTCTGATTGGGTGGAAATTTACTCACAAACAAACCAACCCAACGTTGAACTTCTTTTTGGGCAAGACAAAACTGGACACGTTCGGCATTGTTGGTCAAGGCAGAGAATTGTGACTTGTGTTGAGTAGTGAGCGAAGATATGACTTGAGGCATGGTTTCCTCGATCCAAGCTTCTGCCATTTTGAAATCAGCAAATCTAAAAGAAACGAGTTTTTCGAAAGCAAAGGAAAGAAAATCAGTCTTCAGAGAGAAACAAAGCCTCTTAGTGTGCGGCTGCAATTTGGAGGGAAAATGAAAATACGACAATAAAGAACAGTGGCGCTTGAACAACTCAGTGCCCAACTAGGGGCTTCTCTACCCCCGAAAATAATCAATAGACACAACATTGCTAAATAACAACATTTGTTAATTACCTAAAATGTCAAATCAGGTGGGCTGCTACACATAAAAATAAATTTCTGAATACATTAATACAAAATTACTGCGAAAATAAAACAATAAACGTAAACCATAATTTAAGTTAATTTGTAGGAGACTTTAATCATAAAGTTTAATGATAATCACTTTAATAAAAATGGAATTTAAAATCATGCAGATATGCATTACAAAATTGTAAAGATAAAAAAGGTACATTGAGAAAAGGAATAATCGAAAGGATTGTGCAGAATAGGAGAAATAAATAAAGTAATCAGTAATCTTTAGAGTATTTACGTTTCAGATGCTTCAACTGATCCATTCGAGCCAAAATTGGATTTGATTCGAGAGAGATATCACGACAACAGTGATGACAATATTTGAGGAAATAAACCTTCGAACCCAACAGAGATATATGGTCGAGATATTACGAGAATTTCGCCAAATTGAATATCTGCTTGAGCAACCAAATGACGCCCTATAAGAATTGATAAAAATAATAAAACGAATCGAATATAATCCAAACAGAATCTCACCTTTCACCTGATCATACCGCAAAGCCACTTTGGTACCAAACGGAGACATTTTCTCGTTTGATTTGGACAGTCTATTGTTTCAGAGTTTCTCGATTAGAGAAACAGCACTCGCCTTTGCATTCGAATCATCCTTCTTCTTGTCATTATCCAAACTGATTCGACACTGAGTCCAACACTTAGTGTCATCCTCGTCATCGGTTAGTTTTCTCTGTAAAGAGTTGAGAAATTGTTCAGCTTCCTGTGCACGTCCCAGTCGAATGAGACAGTCACATTTGAGTAGTTGTAATTTGGTTTGTGATTTGAGTTGACCATAACCAAAAGTGAGCGCATCGTTCATGTCCTGCAATGCATTGTCGTACTGAGCGAGATGATAGTAAGCAGCAGAACGATTCGAATATGACAGTGCCAGTGAGACAGAGACAGTCCTCTCAACACCAATTTGAGGTGCAAAACAAATGGCTCTACTGTCAAGTTGAATGGCGCTTTCGTATTTGTGCACTTCAAAGTGATCGTTTCCCTTCTTTCGCAATTTGCCTGCAGTAGTAGAGCACTTCTGGTGGTTCGATTTTGACACAAAATTACTCACAAACAGATCAACCCAATGTTGAACTTCTTTTTGGGCGAGACAAAACTGCACACCGGTCCGCATTGGTGGTCAAGGCAGAGAATTGTGACTTGAAGGAATGTTGAGTTGTGAGTGAAGAAATTACTGGAGGCAGAGTTTCGTTGATCCAGGCTTCCGCCATTTTGAGTTCAACAGAGAACGGAAACTTGAGGACAGAAAAACAAAACTGACGGTCACAGAAGCCAAAACTAAGCACCTTTGTGTGCGGCTGCAATTTGGAGGGAAAATAAAACAAAGGACAGTGGCGTTGCAGTGTACAACAAGGGGCTTCTCAACCCACAAAATAATCAACAAGCTTAACATTCACATATAACAACATTTATTAATGACCTAAAATGCCAAAATCAGGTGCGCTGCTACACATATTAAACAATTTTCTGAATACATCTGTAATTTGTGTTTAGTCATTCCTTTGCTCACCTCAACGCGAATCTCGATTCAAATGGACAACACCAACCAACTTGCCTTTACCAACGCCATGGACTCGTCAGTCTGCTCATCCACCGCCTCTTTTGGGCAGCTTGTTGTGGATACTGGCAATGGACCGATCAACCGTTTACCAAACGAAATGATGCAGCTGATTATGGCCAAATTGGGACTGGACGGTGACGTGAAGAAGTTAGTCCGATTGCGTTTGGTGTCTACAAAGTGGAAGGCAATGGTCGAGTACTACTGTGGACTGAAGAAGTCACTGTTTGTCCAGCTTCGTCCAAGGGCAGTTGTATCCGAAGGTTTGTTGCGATTTTTTGAAGAAATATTTTTTGGATTTGTAAATTCCAACAATTTCACGTGTCTGTTTTTGAGCACCAAAATTTCGTCTGAATGTTTGAGTTCAATGCTGAACATGTTTCCCTACATTGAGCAACTGTCTATTGATTGTATTTATGGTAAATAGTCTTTCATTTTACTCTTCATTTTACTCACCATAACCATATATTTATATATTTCTATAGAACGTCGTCTAAACCACAGTTTACAAGTCTACATCAATTCACTTGACTCGCTGAAAGTACTCGACATTAATCGATCACCTATAGCACAACTCTCTGAAGCAGTCTTGTCCAAATTGGAGCACTTTTCATACAACACGTGTTTTGACAGTGAGCACACTGATGACATTCTTCAATTCATTCCTCATCTTGGTCAAAGTTGTGTTCGTGCCAATTTTGGGCAAGATTATCGTTGTGACCAATTTCTTCAATGGCACAGCATCAATCCGAACTGGTTGAGCAATCTCACCCATTTACGAATGTACATTTGTGGTTTCAGTGCAGACTGTGCCCGAGTTGTGCACTTTCTGAGTGAGCACACTATTTTATTGCAACACCTGAACTTGAATACTTCGGTATGTGCATTTGTCTAATGTTTTATGTATATTTACTAAATTTTATTTTCAAAAGAGTGATGTACTTAAATTGACACCAACTGTACTCGAAGACCTTGGTAAACTGACCCACTTGACCAATCTTTCACTTAAATTCAATGAAATATTCTTCTCCGAGTTGGAACAATCAGCTTTGAAACATCGACTCATTTCATTGACTTCTGTATTGACTTGCAAGCTCAAAACCCCCCTCGAACACACCATCAATGGTGATCGATTCACTCGTGTCCTGTCTGTCATGTTTCCGAATTTGGTCCAACTGGATCTTACTTTTGTAGTTATGGACTATCCTGCTAGAGTCAAATGGCCAGCGTTGAAGCACGAAATTGAACAACACTTGTATCGTTTTCCGAAACTGCAGAAGCACAAGATTAATGTTCAAGATCATTATAATTTACTGTAAATGTTCTGGTTTTTATGATATTCCCTTATATTTACTCTTCATGTCAAACACAAATCGATTCAACACGAACATGTAAAGACATTACCAATAGTAATTTACTTTCATTTTTACTTTGCTTTTTCTGTACTCAATCACTGCCCAACACTTTATTATTAATTAAACTTACTTTCAATTTGTTTGGGTTTGTTTTAGCTTTTTGATTTTGGGTTGAGGGAAACGGCGAGATCAAAACAGACGAATTTTGAATTTCTATTTATTAGCTACAAAATGCCTTTCGAATGATCACTGCTCAATTTATCTCCCAACCTTTTTCAACTCTCTATTTATTGTGAATGTAAATATAATATTAATAATTCTTATTGTTTATCACCACAACTAAATATTCATATTCCAACAGACAATAATCGAGTCGCAGATTTAGTCACGTACGTTCCCATGCTCTCGATACTCGATACAGCAGTAGAAGAGCACTTCAGACGGTTCGGATTTGATCCAAATTTACTCACAAACAGAGCAACCCAACGTTGAACTGCTTTTTGGGTAAGTCAAAATTGCACACGATCCGCATTGGTGGTCAAGGCAGAGAATTGTGATTTAAATGGTGGAGTTGTGCGAGAAGAAGCAACTTGAGACAACAAAATAAACGTAAATCATAATTAAGAGATTTTAATGATAATCACTTTTAAAATGGATTATAAAATCATGGAGATAAGTAATAAAAAAGTGTAAAGATAAAAGATAAGAGAAAAGAGAGAATCGAAAAGATTAAGCAGATTGAGAGGATATTTCAAATAAAATCAGTAGAATTAGTAATCTTTGTAGTATTTAAGTTTTAGTTGCTTCAACTTGTCCATTCGATCCAAAAAGCTTTGATACAACTCACTGTCCTGTTGTTCAAAGTCTTGCATCACCTTTGGATTGGCAGTTTCAATTGGTTTGATTTGTTTGGGAACAATGGCTAATAATTCCATCAGTTCCACGCTTTCCTGCCCATAAATACGACCAAAGACGGAGATGTAGTGTTCGGCACAGGCCCACCACTTGTTCAGTTCACCGTTGGTCAGATAGCACCAGCCAAGAGTGTACCGAAAATAGCTGCTAATCGGATGAATCAGCTTGCAAATAGGCTTCCATTTGTTTAAGGATCGGCAACAGTTCCGAAACTTGTGCCTCATTATCCATTAATGATAAATACGAAATTGCCAAATGAAGAAACACACTATAGCGTTCTCTCATCTGCGAATTTTTCATAGTAAATCGGCATTCGGCATTTTTGCAACTGAACTCTTTTGACACAGACTTGGGCTTTTCAGAGGAGAGTTCCATCAGGTCGCCACAGTCCTTACAAGCCAGATCTAAGTAGTTGGGCTGTCCAAATGGTGAATTGCGAGCATTATAGACGCATCGGTCACAGAAGCATTTGATAAGATATCGATTCTTAAATAGTTGCGGGGTTGCTTCAAAAGGATTGTTAACATCAATATTTATCAAATAAGGAATAGAAATTTCCTTTCCAGCCGAAATTGGCTGAGCTGCTTGAAGAAGACAGACATTTTGGTTGTTCGGTAATTCGAGACGAGCATTGGCACGACAGGCGTGGTTCAGGGTAGAGGCATACATTGGGTAGAGATCCAACAGAACTGTTGATGATGGTGATGATCCAATTCCATCAGGCATTTGCAATTTTTTGTTCAAATCAGAATAGCTGAAAGTGTTGAAACGCAATTGATGGAGATGACGCAACAAAATACCACCAATCAACTTTTCGTCTTCTTTGGGATTCTTTGGAAATTGCTTTTCTTGACCAAATGAAGCAGCAAACAAGCCAAAATTGACGATTTCAACATTTCATCGTACGAAATGTCAAGGCCTCTCAAACGTCCATCCGAGTGATGAGCTAAATGGTAAACATGAGAGTAGTGACCTTCTGCTTGTTCAGAAAGGTGCTTTGCATTCACAGGAGAATAGAGAGCAAAACGAATCTGATCAATTCCAGCACAGTACAACAGACGAAGTGACATTCGAGCAAACTTGGGCAATTGAACCAACAAATCGGTTTTGCCGCACTCGTAACGATGATATGAATTGGTCGATTCAGTACGACATTCTTCGGAACAGTACACAACACTCGAACAACCAATGCAGGCAATTGGACGAATTGGAGTTGATTCAATATGATCACGACAACAGTGATGACAATATTTGTAGAAATCATTCTTCGTGGCCAAAAGAGAGGCATACGGTTGGGAAACGGCAAGAATATCGCCAAATTTGATATCTTCCTGTGCAATCAAATGACGGCCTATAAAAATCGATAACAAAAGAATTAAATCAACAAATCAAAATCAAAACAAATCTCACCTTTCTCCCAATCATACTGCACAGTTTGCAGTGCACAGCCACTTTGGTACTAAACGAAAACATTTTCTCGTTTGAGTGGAACAGTCCTTTGTTGGTGAGTTTCGAGATTAGGGAAACATGGCACACCTTTGGCTTCAATTCAATCTTCTTGTCATCACCCAAACTGATTCGATCAAAAAGCTCAATCCAATGCATAGTGTCATCCTCGTCATCGGTTGGTTTCTGTATAAAGTTCAGAAATTCCTCGGCTTCCAAGGCACGTCTCAGTCGGATGAGACAATCACATTTCCAAGATATTAATGACATTCAAAAGCTTATCGAGAAAATATATTCGAGAGAATACTAACTGGCTACAATCACTACATTTCAGCGCTAAATATTAATTAAGAGATTTTATGATAATCACTTTAAAAATGGATTATAAGATCATGCAATAAAAAGTGTCAAGATAAAAGGTACATCGAGAAAAGAGAGAAATCGAAAAGATTATGCAAATTATGTGAAATAAGATCAGTAGTAGAATTAGTAATCTGGGAAGTATTTACGTTTCAACAGTTTCCCCTGGTCCATTCGAGCCAAATAGCACTGATGCAACTCGCTGTGCTGTTGTTCAAAGTCTTGCATCACCTTTGGATTGGCAGTTTCAATTGGTTTGATTTGTTTGGGAACAATGGCCAATAATTCCATCAGTTCCACGCTTTCCTGCCCATAAATACGACCAAAGACGGAGATGTAGTGTTCGGCACAGGCCCACCACTTGTCCATTTGACCGTTGGTCAGATAGCACCAGCCAAGAGTGTACCGAAAATAGCTGCTAATCGATGAATCAGCTTGCAAATAGGCTTCCATTTGTTTAAGGATCGGCAACAGTTCCGAAACTTGTGCCTCATTATCCATTAATGATAAATACGAAATTGCCAAATGAAGAAACACACTATAGCGTTCTCTCATCTGCGAATTTTTCATAGTAAATCGGCATTCGGCATTTTTGCAACTGAACTCTTTTGACACAGACTTGGGCTTTTCAGAGGAGAGTTCCATCAGGTCGCCACAGTCCTTACAAGCCAGATCTAAGTAGTTGGGCTGTCCAAATGGTGAATTGCGAGCATTATAGACGCATCGGTCACAGAAGCATTTGATAAGATATCGATTCTTAAATAGTTGCGGGGTTGCTTCAAAAGGATTGTTAACATCAATATTTATCAAATAAGGAATAGAAATTTCCTTTCCAGCCGAAATTAGCTGAGCTGCTTGAAGAAGACAGACATTTTGGTTGTTCGGTAATTCGAGACGAGCATTGGCACGACAGGCGTGGTTCAGGGTAGAGGCATACATTGGGTAGAGATCCAACAGAACTGGTGATGATGGTGATGATCCAATTGCATCAGGCATTTGCAATTTTTTGTTCAAATCAGAATAGCTGAAAGTGTTGAAACGCAATTGATGGAGATGACGCAACAAAATACCACCAATCAACTTTTCGTCTTCTTTGGGATTCATTGGGAAATTGCTTTTCTTGACCAAATGAAGCAGCAAACAAGCCAAAATTGACGATTTCAACATTTCATCGTACGAAATGTCAAGGCCTCTCAAACGTCCATCCGAGTGATGAGCTAAATGGTAAACATGAGAGTAGTGACCTTCTGCTTTGCATTCACAGGAGAATAGAGAGCAAAACGAATCTGATCAATTCCAGCACAGTACAACAGACGAAGTGACATTCGAGCAAACTTGGGCAATTGAACCAACAAATCGGTTTTGCCGCACTCGTAACGATGATATGAATTGGTCGATTCAGTACGACATTCTTCGGAACAGTACACAACACTCGAACAACCAATGCAGGCAATTGGACGAATTGGAGTTGATTCAATATGATCACGACAACAGTGATGACAATATTTGTAGAAATCATTCTTCGTGGCCAAAAGAGAGGCATACGGTTGGCAAACGGCAAGAATATCGCCAAATTTAATATCCTCCTGTGCAATCAAATGACGGCCTATAAAAATCGATAACAAAAGAATTAAATCAACAAATCAAAATCAAAACAAATCTCACCTTTCTCCCAATCATACTGCACAGTTACTTTGGCACTAAACGAAGGCATTTTATCATTTGATTTGAACAGTCCTTTGTTGGTGAGTTTCCCGATTGGGGAAACTTTGTCCGCTTTTGGAATCGATTCTTTCTTCTCGTCATCATCCAAACGAATACGATCTAATAGTTCAGTCCAACGTTTAGAGTCATCAGTTTCGCCATCGGTGGGGTTTTGCAAAAATGTCTCAGCTTCCGAAGCACGTCCCAGTCGAATGAGACAATCACATTTACGTAGTCGTAATTCGTTGACCGATTTGACATTGAGCCAGTGCATCGTTGACATCCTTCAACGCATTGTCGTATTGACCAATTTCAAAGTATGCAGCAGAACGATCTTCAAATGTCAATGCCAGTTCGGAGGCAGTCTCGTCCACCAGTTGAGGAGCTAAACAAATGGCTCTAGTGTAAATTTGAATGGCATTTTCGAATGTGCGCTCACAAAAGTGTTTATTTCCCTCCTTTCGGAACATCAAAGCAGTAGAAGAGGACTTCAGACCGGTCCGATTGATCGGAAATTTGCTCTCAAACTGTTCAAGCCAACGTTGAATTTCCTTTTTGGCTTGACAAAATTGCACACGCTCCGCATTGGTGGTCAAGGCAGAGAATTTCGACTTGTATCGTTTGAACGTGGAAAATACTTCAGACAACGATTGCTCGATCCAAGCTTCGGCCATTTTGAATTCGACTTGATAGAAAACTCGAGGACAGAAACACAAACAGACACCGACAGAAGCCAAAACGAAGCCACTTCGTGTGCGATGAGGCAAAAAGAACAATAAAGCACACAAGCAAGTGCCTCTCTACCAGCAGAAATAATCACCAGACTCACCATTCACATATAACAAAATTGATGACTAACCTAAGATCAGTCAAATCAGTTGCGCTGTTACGACTGCAAATAAACTTTCTAAATAACACAACATGCATGAACGTAAATCATAATCATGAGATTTTAATGCTAATCTACTTACTACTCTAAAATGACATTATAAATTGATTTCTGTGAAAATGAAAATGGTGTCTGAAATGCAGTAGAAATCGTGTCTTTATAAATAATCATAATAAAAAGATTATGCCTATTGGGAGAAATAAGATCAGTATAATTAGTAATAATCCAGGTAGTATTTACGTTTCAGCTGTTTGGACTGCGCCATTCGAGCCAAATATATAGCGCTGATACAACTCGCGGTCCTGTTACTCAGACTTTCATCATAATCGGATGGATAATTTCAACTGGTCTAATTATTTTTTGAAAAATGTTGAATGCTTCCATAAGTTCCACACTTTATTTTCCATAAATGCGCTCAAAGACCGACTGTTCAATGCAGGCCCAGCCCTTGTCCATTTGAACGCTGTAGAAATAGCACTGGCCAAGACATATGCAAAAAACAACTCCACATTGAATCGCGATGAAATACGGATTCAACTTGTTCAACGATCTCCAGCATTTTGCAGACTGGCTTCTTCTCGGAATGATATAATTGCGAAAACGAACTTTTCAATTGACTAAACACACGATAGAGTTATTTCATTTGAGCATTGTTCATTGTCTTTCGACAGTTGGTGCAGCTGAACAATTCCGACTCGGATCTGTGCTCAGAGGAGAGTTCCAACAAGTGACCACAAGCACTGCAGCTCAGGCCCAAATAGCGGCAAACTTGCCGGTTAGGCAAAATGGTGTATAAGAGCACAGTATGCACAATAGGTACAAAACCATTCGAACAGATATCGGTCCTTGAATAGTGCTGGAATTTCCTGATTAAAGCTACGATCACCATCATCGCCTTTCGCATAAGGAACAATAATTTAATAGCAAACGGCAAGAATATCGCCAGATTCGATACCTTCTTGAGCAATCAGATGATGACCTAAAAAACGATAATAGCAAATAAAAATAATAAATAAAAACTAAACAAATCTCACCTTTCACCTCATCATACTGCACAGCCACTTTGGTACTAAACGAAGGCATTTTCTCGTTTTACTTGAACAGTCCTTTTATGAGTTTAGAGATTAGGGAAACATTGCACACCGAATTATCCTTCTTTTTGTCATCATCCAAATTGATTCGACCGAATAGTTCAAACCAACGCTTAGTATCACTTTCGTCATTGGTTGGTTTTTGCATAAATTACAGAAATTCCTTGGCTTCTGAAGCGCTTCCAAGCCGAATGAGACAATCACATTTACGCAGATGTAATTTGGTAGCCGATTTAAATTCGCCATAGCCAAGGCATCGTTGACGTCCTTCAATGCATTTTCGTGTTGATCAAGTTGAAAGTATGCAGCAGAACGATTGCCAAATGCCAATGCCAGTTCTTCGGTGTTGTCAACACCAATTTGGGGTGCAAAACAAATGGCTCTACTGCAGAGTTGAATAGCGCTTTCAAATTTGTGCTCACGAAAGTGATCACTTCCCTTCTTTCGGAACTTGCCAGCAGTAGAGCACTTCAAACCGGTCCGATTGACCAAAAATTTACTCACAAACAAACCAACCCAACGTTGAACGGCTTTTTGGTTAAGTCAAAATTGTACACGGTCCGCATTGGTGGTCAAGGCTGAGAATTGTGACTTGAAGGAATGTTGAGTTGTGAGTGAACAAGCGGTTTGAGGTACAGTTTCATCGATCCAAGCTTCCGCCATTTTGAAATCAACGAATAGGAAACGCAGGCCTCAGAACCGAAACAAGTGGCAGTGACGGAAGCCAAAACGAAAGCCTCTTCGGTTGCAATTTGGAGGGAAAGAAAAATAAGACAACAAAGAACAGTGGCGTTTTGAGTGATCAACGCCAATCCTTGGGCTTCTCAGCCCCAAAATAATTCAAATAACTACGAAACTCTCATAACGACATTTATTAATAACCCGAAATAAATCAAATTAACTAGAAAATCAATTTTCTGAATACATTGATTGAGAATTGATTTTAGTGTCAGTTTTTGTACATGCTACCTTGCGATATTTATTGACTTTTCCAGCCAAACTTTTTGCGTTCACCTCGAATCTATTGGTAAGTTTAGATAAAAATCATTTGACGTGAATGATGTTTATTAATGTTTTACTAATTTGATTACGCAGACCAACAAAATGGATTTGTCGCTTTTGGTTGCCAATTTGACACAAACAGAAATATCCTGTCCCGAATCACAAGACTTCCTCAGCACATTGCCCACCGAAATGTTGAGAGCTATTTTCAACAGAGTGCAAATACTCGAATTGATACCTCTCAGATTGGTGTCTAACAGGTGGAAGGTGGTGATCGAGTTTATTTGTTCGGATAAGAAGAGTTTAGTGGTCATGCATTACTGGGACAAGTACTATCTTTCGGAATTATTGAAGCAATTCAATCTCAATGAGTTGAGTAAGGATTCTGTCGTTTTTAAATTGAATCTATGCATTTCATTTTCAATTTTTAAAAATTCACTTATCTGGCCCTTTTTGCACTTTTCTCTCGAAACTATTTCCCCGCCTTGAGCAATTTTACATTCTTGATTGCGTTACTTATTCCTCACGTGAATTCAACTCAATGCTCCAACAGTGGGCACCAAGCTTGACTTCACTCTGTGTTCGTTTGCACCATTCTGAAGATGTTAACAATCTTTGTGTTCAAATCAACCAACTGACCAGTCTCAAACAACTCAATTTGGACTCACCTTATATTTCATCCAATCATTTGGCACCAACTTTGTCTCGACTCGAGCATTATTCTGGTTGGGGTTATGACTCTATTGACAAAATCGCGCCATATTTTGGAGAAAGCATCTCTAGTTTAGGATCCATTTACCGCCATGTGACCATGGAAGAGATAACCAACTGGCATCGCCTAAATGCTCAATCTGTTTCGAAGCTTGTTCGTTTTGCCTTACTTATGACTAATCCTGCAATTTTGCCCTTAATTTGCAATCATTTTTCTTCGTTGAAAATGTTGCGTATTTGGACATTAAGAAACTTACATGTAAAGGTTTGTGTGTTTGTATTTATATATTAACAAACTAATTAATTGTTTATTCTTAGCTCACCACCGGCATGATTGAACACCTGACTCGTCTGACTCATTTGACCGATTTACAGTTCAATTCCCTCACTATCGACTTGACCTCTCTTGATGTCACTAATCTGAAGCCACTTTGCAACATTCGAATCTTAACTTTAATGGATTTATTCATCCTCAAAGATGATGATTTTCTCGTTGATAATTTACCAGAAAATTCTGCCTGCCTTTGCCGACTACTATCCGTCATTTTTCCGAACGTAGAAATATTGACCATCCAACACCTTTACTGCCCACAGCTCGGAAATTTACTCGAATCTCATGTGAACCTTTTCGCCAATTTACGTTCGCACAATTTCAGCTCGGAATAATCCAATTGATCCATTGATGGACTAAGATTAGTACAAGAACATGATCACCTTCAGGATATATCACCAGTTAGTCATTGATTAATTACACAAATATAATTTCCATTACTGATCTTTTTGTTGTGCTTAGTGTTAGCACACTAATTAATGACTGATTAATTAACAACAATTTGTTTTATTCAAAAATCCACTGAACGAACAATAAAGCGCAAATTAATTAAATTTTATTGTCAAGTTTGTAATAGTTTCTCGTTATGTTGCACACACCAAATAGGTCTAATCAACAATCATCAAAGTGCGTTTCATGTTTCTGCTTTGGTCCTGGATCATCTTCAGCGAGGCGAGCACTTTGTCTTTGGTCACAGGAGAGTGGACCGATGATCGGGAATGTTGGTCTCCATCAGTAGAACTTGAAGGCGAAGTGATAGAACCGTTCGATTGCACTGAAGTGGGACGAAGTCTCAGTTTGGGCTTGTTTTGGTTCTGTTGTTGGTTCGCCAAACTTTCCGAACGCAAAACTCTCGAACCTTGACAGTAGAGGATGCTGGCCGCGATTGCACCGAGGATGATCACCAGCAAAACTACCAGTGCAATCACAAATGCAGGAGTCCAGGGCGAGGAGAACACTTGGTCCCACAAAGTGATAGAATCGCCTTCTCGAATCGAACGAACTTTCTCTTGGGCGTCAGCGAGACTGAACATGATGAGAACCAATAGGGCGCCATAGCACGAATGGGACAACATTCCACGATCGATTGAGCAACTTGAGGAGTGAAATGCGAAACGAAAATGGCAAATGGCAAATTTTTGTTCGAATAGAGATTTCTTTTGGTACGCATTTCGAATTCAATAATGTTTTCTAAATTATTTTAATTAATAAAGTCATTTAAAATTAATTAATGTACATAGTCATAATACAATCAACACCAGTAATCGATCCAATTGTCAGTTGGCCCAATAACCACGTGACCAAACTTTGTATTGATAAACATTGCATTTGTGCCTTCAATGGGCACTCGTTGTGGCATATTAGCATCTGCGTCCATAAAAATATGCAAAAGATCCTGTCCAATGATGATCTCATACTGGGCTGGATTGTAGTCACGTTCGATCCTCAGTTGGTGCTGTTCGATCATTTGATTCATCTGTTCGGTCAGTGGCTGGCTGACGGGTGTGGGCTTGAAGCTATAGTCGATGTAGAGGTTGACAATTTCCCAATTTTGTGGCATGTGCGGCGATCGAATGTGCACATGAACAGCCTCGCACACAAAACGACGCGAGGTGATAAATTTGGCAAAGGTGAAAGGTCTCACAAGGAGTGGAGTCAATTGGCACTGCTCGACCAGTGTGGGTGAAATATATGACACATTCGAGCCAGAGTCGAGCAGACAGTTCACTTGGATGTAGCGACCGGTGAGACCAATAGCGAGATTGACCTGCAGAATGGGCGCAAAGATTGTCCGAATACGGCCAGGGTCGTGTGTGACCAGTCCAGCTAGGTACGGATCAGTGCCGTAATTGCGTGCCAATTGAGCGAAACCAGCGTTGTAGTCGTCGAATGTGGTCACTTGCCAGGCCCGCTTCATCACTCGTTTTGTGCGTGCAACTGTCAAACACACCTGTTCACCTGTCCAACAGACCAACCGCCAAATGGGATAGATCACTTCGAAGGACTCCCAACACTGACCAATTGATGGTCGTTGACAATAGAAGTAATAAAGCCAACTGAGAATGTAGATGTGCCACCGACGTAGGATTCGACTCTTCGTGATAACCGATGGAAATGGTAAATGAATTGAAAAAAAGTGATAGTGAGCCAATTCCGATATACAAAGTTCAAATGAGTTCTGTTGTCGTGGATGATAGCCGAGTAGTTCGTAGCCGAGCACTGTGTGACCAAACAGTGAGGGCACATACACGTGGGCAGAGTGGTTTAGAGCGATCACAATTTGAGTGTTGGGCAAATTATGCGGACCAAAAATGGATGTGTATAGGTCCTGTCCAATGACCATATCCACGGGCAGATCGAGGTCACCTTCGTCGCTCAATCTCACGTCCGCTGGCATGTTCGGTGGCAAGTCCCAATAGTCACCAGCCACAATGTGTTCACGGTGTTCGAGCACATACACACCGACGTACATGAGCGATGGATTCACTTCCGGTGCTGGATCACTAATCCACAGGTAGACGCACTTTTTGAAGGTCGATCGATTGGCCACCCGATGCACTTGAGCATTGAGTTTAAAGACAACACCCTCCGAGACGTATGAGGCACGCGAACCAGTGTCCACCAGGGCACGGACTTCAACCAGATGACGACTGTTGGGACAACCGAGTATTAACCGAAGGTACGGATTGATGTAGTGTAGGGGTCGCTCTCGACGGAGTACCGCATCCAGATGGGCACAAAAACGGAAAAAGTAGGGCGAAAAGAAATAGGAAACTGGAGAAATATGGCACCAAATTAGTAAATAAACTTAACACAACACAAACAGTACAAACTTACTTGTCATTATGAGCCAAATAACGGTTAAAGTGCCCATAAATACTTTCTCCCAGTCTCCCATCCACGATGTCCATGATATATCCATGATCCATGATATATCCATCATGTTTTGGCACAAGATGATATTTCGAGACAATCGAATCACACCAAGAAAAGGTCAACAATAACAGCCACCAAAAAGTCAAACATGTGTGAACGCTTGTGCACCTCGTGAAAGCCAAATTGGCTTGTTTGTGCCAATCACAAATGAAACCTATTGTGACCTTAGTTGTAGTTTGTGTTTCAATCGTTACAATCATTTCAATCAACAAATGAGTAATTGACCTATGAGTTCACTCATTCACCAAATATGAATGATTTTCAATATTTAAACAATGTGATCTTAAAATGTCATAAAGACACGTCACAGTCACGTCAATATCGATAAAGATGGCACTCTTGTCATGTTAACATTAATTAATGACAATTTGTCAATTTGACATTGACAGTGATGATTATTATTAGCATTAATATATGCACTCAATGTCGTGAGATAACATTTCGGCATTTTGATAAGAGATCAGTTTCAAATGATCTGTTTATTTTATCTTTGGTTTGGCACACTAAAAGGCATTGCTTGTACAGTTTCATGCAGTGGAAAAATGTATTCAAATTAAATCACGATGCTCTCATCTTCAGTGTAACATACGTTACTTATGCAGTACATTGAATGGCGTACATTGAAAATTGTTTGGCGTACAACGGCATGTGCTTTCTCTCCCTCATTTATTTCCTCAGGGATGTTTGAATTATCAAAAGAAAACATATAAAAGTGATGCTCGCGTTAACTCGCGTTAACTCTCTCTTATAACACGTGGGCAAATCCTAAATTCAATGTCAATGACTAAATTTGTCACTTTTCTTTTCTGCACAACAAGTCCAAATCAACTTTGCAAATGCACTTCTTAATCAGATATACATTCCTTCTTAGAAATAGAAAACAGAAAAAAAGACTCACTAAACTCGTTTCATTAGATCAGCATTTAAGATTTTAGATTAAGCGCGCATGTTTGCTCAAGACATATCTCACTATCTGCCAATTTATTCAATTTATTTTTGAAAAACAATTTTTTGCAATATATTTAACTCTAGTCGCGAAATAGTTTAGTATATGAATGTGCACATGCTGAAGCATAGAAGCAGTATTTGCAAGTGGCAACAATGTGGATAATCAAACCACTACGATGGGCACTTTGTGTTCAACTAATTTTACTATCAATTGGTCCTCCTCAATGTCTATCAAATGATTTCATAACCACAACCGAATCGTCAAGTTCGACTCAATTTGATACAACAAAGTCAATTGAATCCACTCTCAATGAATCAACGACAACCGAAGCGCCCGACACTAGCACTAGTGGCACAATGTTTGTGATCGATGAAACAAATGATATTTCTGTGATGAAAACGACAACCGAAAGTACCGTCGATTCGACTACGCAAGTTCCTTCGATAGAGTCAACCAGCATGAATCCAATTTCAATTGAATTTATCACCACGGGAATGAGTGACTTTACTATGAATTCTATTGAAGAAATGAAGACGAATTTCTTTGAGTCAACTGAATCTGGTACGGCAGAATCAAGTTCAATGAAATATGGTACCACAAAATCTAGTTCGATGGAATCGGTTACGACAGAATCAAATTCGATGGAATCACTTACAACAGTGTCAAGTTCAATTGAATCTGGCATTACAAAATCAAGTTCAACGGTCTCAGGCTCAACAAAATCAAATTCAATGGAATTGGTTGCGACAGAATCGAATTCGATGGCATCAGGAATGACAGAATCAAGTTTAATGGAATCTAGTTCAACCGAATTTAGTTCAACCGAATTTAGTTCAACCGAATCTAGTTTAACCGAATCTAGTTCAACCGAATCTAGTTCAACCGAATCTAGTTCAACCGAATCTAGTTCAACCGAATCTAGTTCAACCGAATCTAGTATGATTGGGCACGATCAATTATCACAATCACCCACAAGGACCACAAAATCGTCCGAAATTGACACAACTATCAAATCAATTAATTCTATGACCTCTGAAAAATTAATGCACATTTCAACAATTGATGACGATGATGATGATGAGCTAGAAAACAATGAAGATGAAGATGGCAAGCCAGAACCGAAAACTAATAAAAATGAAGCTAATAAAGTTGAACCAAAAAGTAAAACCGAACTAGCAAATGACGATTTAGATGACGACGACGACGACGATGATGATCAAGAGTCCATCACAAACGACGATACCTGTGAGAAAATGAGCAGTTTTGTGCGCGAATACAACTTTTCCTCCTTTCTGCCGGACGATTTCGAACAAGTGTACGAAACACTAAACGACCCGCAAATTGATATTTACAATCAAATTCACCACATCAACGATACATTGGATGTATTTGGCAGACTGGGGAAATACATGGAGAAGCTACAGAACAATCGAGATATGCTCGAAACGGTGACATATTTGTTCTCACTGATGATGGACAAACTGTACGAGGCAAAGCTCGAGCCTCAATGTCAGGCTGATCTGCTGCAGGTGGCCAATGCGATACGGAGACGAGAGTTGTGGGCTATGAGATGTGAGTTTGATTAATTTAATGATCAAACTAATCTTGATTATTATTAATAGTTCCTGATTCATTCGGAAATCTCCCAAGTGGAATCCTCAAAGGCGCTGTGGGCAGTTTCGGTGAGTACGACCAGTGCATCAGCATCAAATCACCCATCACTCAAAACCTCGATCGACACATCTACGGAAAGTACTGTCAAGTGCAACTGCGACTTTTCACGCCCAAAATTGACGACTATGATCCAAGCTTTGAGACCATCTTTCGTGCCCATCCAGCGTGGCAACAAGTTCTACAGCTGGCCAACACTCTTGGCGCACAAAACTTTCTTGGAAATGAAACCAAAGTTGTGGCCATGCTCAGTGAGGGACTGAATGCACTCAGTAACAATATGTTCTACTATGGCTCATGCTTTCCGAGTTCGTGTTCCGCTGGCGATATTGAACGAATGATCAATCGATGTAAGTTGGGTGGGGTGTTTGATTTGTTGGATTCATGTCAATTTACTCTTCTTCTCAGTCATATATCCCATATTGAAAACGCCTGTGAGTGTACTGCCAAAGCTGTGTGACACTCATCCGGAAATAGCCGTGAAAGTGTTGGACAATTATCAATGGACCGCAATGTAAGTAATTTGATTTGATATTCTCAAATTGGTTTGTGATCTTAATTTTGTATTAGTATTTGTATTTCGACTCTATCTATCATTGTTGTCGTATGTTCAATTTATCATTTGTACCTCAACAATTTTGTCGATGATTTCAAAGATATTTCAAATACTTCAAATGATTTGAACAACAACAACCAAAGCAACAGCAAACAAATTTACTTTATTGGAAATGTCGAGGCTATTTTCACAACACCCAAACCACCAGCGCGTTCAATAGCTCAACAATTTGTTCTAGCATTTTCTGCCTTTCAAAACACTGATTACCTGATGAAAGTTGATGCAAGATTTGGTGTGGTGGATACGATTCGACTGGTGCTCACCTTCTTTGTGTACTCTTTGCAGGCGTTCGATTTCACCTTCTTCATGACCACTCAAATGATCAGGGACATCTTCTGGGCTGGTCCCGGTGAGATACCTTCATCCAATGCCTACTGGTTTGCGCGACTTCCGGGTATTTGGATTGATGGATTCATGTTTACGCTGTAAGTGTACTGGAAATTATGACACTTTTATGAGAATGTTCAATTTCAATTGTTCAATGTTTTAAAGGGGAATGATGCTGATTGGCACTCAATTCAGTCGTCTGAAACGTTCGAATGGTCAGTTTGACTATTTGCTGTACGTGTGGAAGCGTTGGTACCGGCTGTCGTTTGCCATGATTGGCACATTCTTTGCTCTGTATCTGCTGCCACTCACCGGAAATGGTCCACTCTGGTACATTCATGACCAGTGGATGCTGCCTGCCTGTAAGGAACCAGCCTCGATTATATCGAGCTTTCTGTACTACAGCAATACAAATGCAATGAGGACGGGGTACGAGGTGAAGGGAACGTTTCCATTGGTGAGTTGATTATGGTTAATGTGCTCAATTGACACTTGATTCGCAGTGCAACGTGCCAACCTGGTTCCTGTCAATGTCCACCCAACTGTACCTCATTGCTCCATTAGTCTTTCTACCCCTCTACTTCAAACCGCGCACAGGCATCACCATCACTGTGGCCATCATTCTGTTGAGTCCAATCTCCACCATAGCTCCCTATCTCTTCTTCCACCTACCACCCTACATTTCAATCACAAATTTCGAATCAGCTCAACATGGTCTTCGTGCCTTTGTGCACTATCACACCTATCCCTTTCAGTACGTCACTGCACTTCACATTGGCTTCCTCACTGGTTACGCAATCAAACGTCATCCAACTGCTCAGTTCATTGGGGGACGGGTGACAGAACTGGCCCTGTGGATCGTGAGCTTCCCCATGATTGTCGCCATCTTTGTGTGGCACAATTCATTTTGGGAGTTGGGACAAGTCAACACGCTTACCAACACGCTTGCCTGGTTTGTCTGTTCCAAGTTTATGCTTCCTGGTGCACTTGGATATATTTGCTACATGTGCTGTACTGGTAGAGCAAGTAAGTTATATTCAAAACCATTCTAAAATCATTAAAATTATAACAAAATCATTTCCAAACAGAAACCATGAACCGAATTTTAACATTCCGCACTCTTCAGCCACTGGCCAAATTGTCCTACGGAATCTATCTACTGCGCATCCCGACAATATTCTATCGAATTACAAGTCCCAAGCACACGTACGAAATAAAGTACTTTCAGCTGGTAATTTTAAATTTCACTCATTCATTTCACAATCATAATTTCATAATCTTCTTCTTCTTTACAGTGGCAAAATGTATTTATCGATTTCCTCATCACCGCCATCATGGCATACTTCCTGTATCTTCTGTTTGAAGCACCAGCAGCAAACATTATGAGAATATTCGAACAGAACGACAATCTACTGTCTAAAAGGAAAGACAACAACAAACGAAACAAAGAAATTGTCGAACAAGAAGGTCAAATAGAAATAAAAAACAATCAGTTTTCATCGATTTGTGTTTCTAGACAATAATAGTACACAATTTTTTTTAGAGGGTAAGGGATTATCAAATATTTCTTTATTTTTATTAATTTAAATTGTCCAAAATTAAAAATTAAAAAATTAAAAATTAATTTATTAATTCAAATAAATCGCCTGATAAGTATGACAAATTTCTATGAGTACATTCGAATTTACATTTGCATTTTGCACTCAAATCAAACTAAAATGTTGATGACCCTTTTGATGTACTAATATATAAGATAAACCAAGTTTATTTATTTATTTTGTTATTAGACGGAGAATCATTTACTTTACTTTGGATAAACCACCCAAGAGTTAATTGCACTCTCTCAGACAGAGTTATAGTTGAAGCGAGTCTCATGATAAAATGCACCACAACAGTAAAGAGTAATAAAATTGTTTGAACTTAATATTTAATTAAGATTGTACATTTTTGTGTATGTTACGCTTCTGAACTTGTATATCATTACTAAAACTGGTTTTACACTGGACGCACGTGTGTGCAATAGTAGAAAGTGTCAGTAACTCATCTTCACAGATAAACTTTACGCTAAAAGTGTCCTTAAAAGTGTCAAAATACGAGAGTTCAATGTTTCGATGTCAATTTGAATTTGTCCATATTTCAAAATAACAAAAATAAGTAAACATTTTAATACATTCCAATTGAAGCAAAAATAAATATGCCTAATATGTCTAAAATGTTTTATACAACAAAATTTGTCTTCTTCTTTATTGGATAAACCAAGCGAATTAATTGCGTTCGAACAGTGTAATGTAATAATAATCATTAGCATTTTAATGTTGATTTTTTTGTCGCCTAATGACGATCACGACTCAATAAGGCTTAGCTCAATTATAAAACTCAATTATAAAGCGGCTGCAAGTTTATATTGTAGATAAAATAAAGAAAAAATGTGCGTGTGCTTTCAATCAATCAATAATAATAATACTAAATCATCATCATGTGCTTGTTAGTAGTATTATCAATAGTGGTAATTTATTTACTATTAGTAGTAGTATAAAATGCAATGCAACAATTAAAGGAAAAACTGTTTACCTGATTGCGCACATAAGATTAATCAATATGCAGTATAATGTGGACGTGCATTGTGGAATGGAGCCCACTCATGTCTAAAACTGGTTTTACGCGCGCACACACACACACACACGTGTGTAGTTGTTGTTAGTGTCATTAATATCATCGAATACAATCTTTAACATAAACATGTACATTTGATTGTTTCGCTTTTGCCATGTGAGCACATTAAACTCGTTTTGGACATTTATTCGTTAATTAATGTTGGGTAGAGCCCAGAGATTACTGCTGGTTTCATTATTGTAAATTGTACAAAAAGGGAACCCTCGAGGGTGGGAAAATCTGTGGAAATAGATAATACGCTCACTTTTGAAATTTGATGGTTAGGTTCACTTTCACTTTCATTTTCCAATCCATTTCCATTCGAATGTTCGTCGGATTACGACGTAGTAAATTCTTTACATGTTTTGAATTCTGTTGTGCCATTGGTATTTGCTTGACAAAATGTTGCTTCTTTCAACAACATTGAGATTGACATGTCTTTTGGTGTGTCTTTTGGCAATTGTCAACCAATGTTCCTCAAAAGAAGCAAGTTCAAACAAGTCTTCAGTTCCGGAAAATAGTTTGGTTGAATCTGCCACTTTGAATGCAACCAATCAAATCAATCCAATCGAAACAAGTTCAAGAACAAGTGAATCGAATGATTCTTCAATTGATGATGAAGATGAAGATGTTGATAAGGAAGATGTCAAAGATGACAAAACTGAGCCAAAAACAATCGAAAAGAAGAATTCTAAAGATGAAGATAACGAAGACGATGAAGATGAAGAAGGCGACGAGACCTGTGACGCATCCTGTGGTGGTAAAATGAGTGAATTCATCCGAGAGTACAATTTCTCCCAAACCTTTCTGCCCGATGATCATGAACAGTTAACGGAAACTCTACTCAGTTCCACAGACATTTACAATCAAATCCATCATGTGAATGATTCACTTGAGGTGATGCAAAGATTTGTGAAATATGTGGACAAGTTGAGCAACAATCAGGACATTATCGAGACGATGATGTATGCCTTCTCCATGATGATGGACAAAATTTATGAGGTCAAGTTGGAGCCACAGTGTCAGGCGGATATATTGCAAGTGGTGAATGGTGTGAGGAGACGAGAGTTGTGGGCAATGAGATGTAAGTTTGATCATTTTGGAAAATTTGGTTAGGTAATAATAACCGTTCCAATAGTTCCAGATTCCTTTGGCAAACTGCCCAGTGGTCTACTGCGTGGCACGGTGAGCAGTTTCGGCGAATACGACCAGTGCATCAGCATCAAATCACCAATCACGCCTCAGCTCGATCGACACATCTACGGACAGTACTGTCAAATCCAACTGCGAATGTTT
Source organism: Rhizoglyphus robini (assembly GCA_023373905.1). Taxonomy (NCBI): domain Eukaryota; kingdom Metazoa; phylum Arthropoda; class Arachnida; order Sarcoptiformes; family Acaridae; genus Rhizoglyphus; species Rhizoglyphus robini. Next base: position 78,590 of record JAKIJQ010000318.1, on the reverse strand, counting down.
ACACCAAAAATCGCAGATTACGATCCAAGTTTTGAGGATTCCATTCGGGCGCATCCACTTTGGGACCAGTTGATGGCGTTGGGTGAAGTGCTTGGTGCACAGAATTTTCTTACGAATAAAGATATGAAAATTGTCAAGTCACTCAGTCAGGGACTGAATGCACTCACCAATAATATGTTCTACTATGGAGCGTGCTTTCCGAGTTCGTGTTCCGCGGAGGATATTGAGCGGCTGTACAATCGATGTAAGTTGAGGGGTTTGGGAAATGTTAGAAAATTCTTAAATTCATGAATATTCTAATTGACACAGTCGTATATCCAATACTGAAGACTCCCGTCAGTGTACTTCCAAAGTTTTGTGATAAGAATCCAGAAATTGTGGTCAAAGTACTGGACAACTATCAATGGACTGCAATGTAAGACTCATTTGATTTCAATTTAAACTAAACTCGTAAACTAAAATCAAAATTCCATTCACTTTACACAGAATTTGTCTATCAACTCTGTCAATCATCGTAATACTTTGTTCGCTATATCATTTTTATCTCAGAAATTTTGTCGACAATGCACCAAAAGAACCTCCAACTTCAAAGTTGAATTTGATTGAATTATACAACAACAACAACAACCTCAATCTAAACCCCAAACACGAAATAACCCAAATTGACAATCCAATTCCTAAATCACCCAAACGGTCTATCCCTCAGCAATTTGTTCTGTCCTTTTCTGCCTTTCAAAACACTGACAAATTGATGGCTTTCGACAATCGGTCTGGTGTTGTGGACTCGATTCGACTGGTGCTCACCTTCTTTGTGTATGCGCTGCAAGCGTTCGATTTCACCTTCATCATGACCACTCAGCTGATCAAGGACATTTTCTTTGCCGGTCCTGGAGAGTTTCTTTCGCATAATGCTTATTGGTTTTCTCGATTGCCCGGCATTTGGATAGATGGATTCATGTTTACAATGTAAGTAAAGTGTTTTTTTAGAAAGCATTTAATATTTTTAATCGGGTACTTTTATTAAAGGGGCATGATGTTGATCAATACTCAATTCAGTAAACTGAAACGTTCGAATGGTCAGTTTGACTATTTGCTGTACGTGTGGAAGCGTTGGTATCGTCTGTCGATTGCCATGATTGGCACATTCTTTGCTCTGTATCTGCTGCCTCTCTTTGGTAATGGTCCACTCTGGTACATTCATGATCAGTGGATTCTGCCCGCTTGCAAAGAGCCGTCGTCGATTATATCGAGCTTTCTTTACTTCAGCAATACAAATGCTATGAGAGGAGGGTACAAGGTCGAGGGGACGATTCCTTTGGTGAGTTGAATATTTTGGCAAATTCTGAAAGGCAATTGACACTTTATTATTCACAGTGCAATCCACCAACCTGGTTCCTGTCAATGTCCACCCAACTCTACCTCATTGCTCCATTAGTCTTTCTTGCCCCTCTACTTCAAACCCCGAATTGGAATCACCATTACCGTAATCATCATTCTGCTCAGTCCCATCTCCACCACAGCTCCCTATCTCTTCTACAACCTTCCCTCCTATGTGTCGGTGACAAGTTTCGAATCAGCTCAAGAAGGTGTTCGTGCCTTCCTCCACTACCACACCTATCCTTTCCAATACGTCACTGCACTGCACATTGGCTTCCTCACTGGTTACGCAATCAAACGTCATCCAAACATGCAATTCATTGGTGGGCGAGTGACAGAACTGGCCCTATGGGTTATGACCTTCCCGTTGATTGTAGCCATCTTTGTGTGGCACAATTCATTTTGGGACTTTGGTAAAATCAATTCGATTTACAATACGCTGGGCTGGTTTGTCTGTTCCAAGTTTATGCTTCCTGGGGCACTCGGGTACATATGTTACATGTGTTGCACTGGTCGAGCGAGTAAGTTATTTACTAAATTTCATTCCAAAATTATTCAATTATAAAATCATTTATCCACAGAAACCATGAACCGAATTTTAACATTCCGCACTCTTCAACCTCTAGCCAAATTGTCGTATGGAATCTATCTTCTGCGTGTGCCAACAATATTCTATCGAATTGCAAGTCCCAAGCACACGTACGAAATAAAGTACTTTCAAATGGTAATTTTGTTTATCTCTTTATATATTTCAAAATTATTTCATACAAATTTTTTATTATTACAGTGGCAAAACGTATTTGTCGATTTCCTGATAACCGCCGTCATGGCCTACTTTCTCTACCTTCTATTCGAGGCACCAGCAGCAAACATTATGAGAATATTCGAACAGAACGATCTGAGAATTGGCTTCATCGGTCAAAACAAACCAAAAAGTGATGATCAAAACAATAACAAAACTAAAAACCAAAATCAAAATAACCAAAACCATAATCAAGAACAAATAGAAATGTCAAACGGAAAAGAGAAACCAAATCAATTTTCCACAATCAATCTAACAGTAGAACAATAATTTTATTATTATTATATAAATAGAGTTTGATAATTATTAAAACAAAAGAATATTATAAATTCAAATTAACAATTTAGATATAATCTTGATTAAACCAAAAATTAAAAATAAACGAAAAATCCTTATTCTTCATTTCACCAAGCAGTAAACTTGACTCCTGCTGGTGGATACTGAAACTGGTTTTGACCAAAGTTGAGATAAACCTGCTGATAGGCGGCCAGTGAGACAGTGGGAAAGTGTGGCTGGATTTTGAAGCGACGTTGCAACTGGGAAAACAGATAAAAAACAAACTAAACGATTTGATGTTAAAGTATAAAAGGGGTAACTTACTTTAGTGAAGGGGACAGGTTCACCGTCCAGGTAGAACGAGAATGTACAGGTAGAGGTGTCCAGTAGACAGCCAATCACAGTGCCAGGTTTGGGTGATTTCACGGTTTGTGGTTGTTCAATGGAGTACCGTTTGCCATCGATGTAGATTGACTTTTCGTACGCATCGAAAAAGACAGATTCTTGGTTGCTTGCCATTCCTAGATGAGAGATTTATTAGATAGGACATAGTCAATTCAACAAACGTACCTTTCCAGTCAACAGTGTTCGACTCATTCGACAGTGCCCAACCAACCCGAGCCGAGCCCGAAGTCATGAGAACCACCTCGTAAAAGTAGACAAAGCCCGAGATTGGATGAATACGATATTCGGACTGGTAATCGACCCAGCCATAGTAGCAACCAATAGCAGACAGACCATCACGCGACACCTTCATCAGGCCATACTCGTCATTCGAGGTTCGCATCTTCAGGCTCGAAGACACAGATTGACCATCATCATCGTCACCAAACACGTGATCATACAGCCAAGTGGACAGCACACTAATCTGGCACAGTTCATAGTCCCAGCAAAAGCGTGCAAGACTCGCGACTCGAATCACTTTTCGGCTCTGAATTTTGAGCGAATTCTGCAAATCATCTCGCTTGAGGAGAAGCTTCTTGAGGGCGGGTGATTTGGTGAAACTTTGCATACAAAAGAGTGCGTACAGTTTGGAGGACTTGTGGCGATTGGTGGCGGACACGAGCTTCACCAGAGTGTTGATCACGTTGGGCGTCAAAAAAGATTCCAACTTGCGACATTGAAAGATCTGTGGCATAATCGAGAGGAGAATGCAAATGTTACGCAGTCGAATTGACATTTCATTGGTGACTCGTGATGATTCAATCAGGTACGACTCGAGATATGGTTGAATTAGTTGAATCACTTTGTCGGGCATAGGTGGAGTGAGCAACTTGATGTAAGACATCATCCACATGGACATCACATCCACTCGATCGTCTGCACTGCAGCCCAGTTCGGTGATCATCGATCGCACCAACTTGATCCAATCACCCTCGCACTTCACCAGTTCGAGCAAACTCATCCTCAAGTCCTCCATCTCATAATCGTCGGAGCCACTTTCGAGCACACTCAAATCAAACTTCCACATCCATTCATTAAACTTTTCCTGTCGCGTATCAAACACCTCAGGAGTGTTCTTCACTTTGCCAAAAATGGTACGCAACTTCACGTCAGACGGAGCAAATTGAAAGGGAGCTTGGCCAAAATTGAAGTACACTTGTTGGTAGGCAGACAAGCCCGCAGTGGGACAGTAGAGGCCCGGATACATTCTCAGCTTGTACTGGGGCAGAGTCCAAGTGTGAGGCACTTCTTTGCCATTCACAAAAAACTTGAATGTAGAGGCAGCGGTGTCCAGCAGACAGCCCACAACATCGCACGGCTGCACCGGTGGCAATTCCTCATAATATTCCGCAATGTTCTGAACCTTGATTTTCTTCTCGTACGGGTCAAACGAAATGGCTTCTTGCAAGTTTTGAAATCCATAAGGATCGTCAAAATTGTCCATCTTCACAGTCCAACCAACATGAACTGAGCCTAGAGGGAGATTAAAATACATAGATTAAAATATAACAATAAATAAAAATTGAACATTAGACAACCGAAGTACATACCTTTAGTGAAGAGAATGGCTTCATAGTAGAACACATCACCACTTGCTGGATCGATGCCCTCAGAGCACTGATAACTCTGCCACATAAAGTCACAACCAAAAGCGGAATAGTTGTCGCGTGTAACCTTCTTTCGATGATCAAACTTATTTGCAGTCAGCAATTTGATTGCACAATCTTTATCTTTATTCGCTGATTTGGTTGGTGAATGTTCAGTACCGAAAAGGTGATCCAACAGCCACTGGGCACATGCACCAATTCGAAAGCGTAGCACATACGACTGGCCACGGTTGAACACCGAAGTGAGGTTGAACTCTTCTGCGGTTGAGGCGAGTCGTTGTAGAACGAGTGCCAGGCTCACCTGATTCGACATACGAGTCTTCAGTTCGTCAACCACCGAAAAGGGACCGAAACACATGAGTGCATAGAGTAGAGTGTAGTTCGAGTTGTGCAGCACAATATTCTCCAAAAAGGAAGCCAGTTTATCGGTGAAAAGTGCCTCCAGCTCGACCATGCTCGTGTACATGATCTGACACACGATGGACAGTAACATACAAATGTTACGCACACGAACATCGGCCGCATCCCTCGGGTCCACCGAATCGATATTCAAATGCAACAGCTCCACCATCTTGTCCACATCTGGATAGGAGCCAAGGCTATTTTTCAGTCTACGAAAGTAAAAAGTCAACCAACAGGCGTACACGTCTGCTTGCTCGGCGGCCCGTCCGTTTTGGCCCAATTCGGTGATGGTCGCCTTGGCCATTCGCAGAATGCACTCGTTACCATTCTTGGCCATATCTTTGAGCTGTGTTCCAAACACCGATTCAAAGTACGAATAGTCCGAACAGTCTTCGGATATTTTCTCGTCCAGATCGGACATCCAGCGGCTGTATCGCAATTGCTTCTCATCGGTAAACAGTAGAGAAGACATCTTCGGGTGTAATAAATAATAGATTCACGTTTGGTATGCCTGAGAAAGACGCGAGTTTCGAGAGGACGAAAAGACCAGATAGGAAAAAGGCTTTGAGAAGAAGAAGAGGAGAACACCACGAAGACGGTAACAAGACAAAAGCGAAGCAACGTGTTTGTGTCTACTTTATAGCAAAGTCTTCCAGTCATCGGAATGACCCTGCCCGTACAGTCATTTATGAATTATGACTCAATGATATGATAAATTATGAGTAAGGTTAAACAAAAACAACAATTCAGTTTCTGTTTCTAATCAAGAGACGGCGCTACAGGCAGATTTGTTTTTGAATCAGAAATGTCCCGCAAATATTAATATTTATACAATGACTAAACCGGATTTCACTAAGCCAAATTTCTCTTTGCCCTTCGATTGCTCATACCCACCTTTAATTTAAGATATCGTAGGCAAACATTATGAATAAACAAGCTTTAATCGCTTTTCTGATTGTTTAAGCTTTTAGACAAAAAAAATGTTAAAATAAATCAATTTTAAATCATAAATAAATCTATTAGTGATTGTAGATTATAGATATTTAAAAAATATAAACCTACAATAAACCTACAAAAAGAATGTCATAATAATAAAGCAAGTAAAATAATTTTAAATGTTTATATATTAATACTCTCTGATCGATTTGGTCTACTGTTTGTCATCTTCGATGGCTCGCTTGTCGAATTGCTGATTCCTTTCGGTCATCAGAGCCATCAAATTGTTCAACTGTTGATCGAGTTGCATTTGTTGGCTGGCGACCTGGTCCTGTCGATTGACCGAATCGTCCTGCAGCTTCACCTCGTCTTCTTCCTTTGCCTTTTCGTCACTGTTCACCTTCTTCGGTCTGCCTCTGCCGCTGTTCTTCTGCTGTTTGATTTGATCCTTCTGGAAGACATCCTCCATGCCGAACTTGACCATGTCGACAATGTCAGCACCGGACAGTTTGGTCACCTTGCTGCCTTTGTTGATCACCACATTGTGCAGCTGTAGTTTGCGATCGGCCAGTTGAGCGATTCGTTCCTCAACGGTCGCCTTAGTGACAAAACGAAACACATGCACTGGCTTTGTCTGTCCAATGCGGTGAGCTCGATCCATGGCTTGCAAGTCCACCTGTGGATTCCAGTCCGAATCGTAGAAGATGACAACGTTGGCGGTCTGCAGGTTAATGCCAAGTCCACCGGCTCGGGTGCTCAGCAGAAAAACAAACTTGTCACTGTCTGGTGCGTTAAACAATTCGATAGATTCCTCACGTTCGGCGCAATCGCGAACTTTTCCATCGATACGACAGTAAGAATATCCTCGCCAGTCACAGTAATCGTCGATAATGTCCAACATTCGAGTGAACTGTGAAAAGATCAACACTCGATGACCGCCAGCCTTCAGTTGAGCCAACAACTTGTCCAACACAAGCATCTTGCCACTGCTCTCCACAAGATGATAGTCGGTGGTGTACGGTGGGCCAGGTTCGATGCCCGGAAACAGGTAAGGATGGTCAGCACACTTACGCAGTTGCATCAACATCCACATGAGCCGAACGTAGTTACATTTGCCATGAAAAAATTCACTAAGAATGGTGATTTCCTTCTTGAAAATCTTTTCATACAAATCGGCGGCAATCGGTGAAAGACAAACCTCAACTTGTGATTCATATTTTGGTGGCATCGACTTCTCCACCTCGGTCTTCATTCGGCGCAATAGAAATGGTTTCAACATTCGGTGCAGCTGCTCCACAAGTGGATTGTTATCCTCTCCTTCCAAGCAGGCGTCAGCGTTAAATTCTGAATCAAATTCATCAGAAGAATTGAAAATTTTCGGTAACAAAAAGTTAAGCAAAGACCACAACTCGTGGAGGTTATTTTGCAGAGGAGTGCCGGTAAGCAAAAGTCTATTGGCGGACTTGAAGGATCGCAAAATTTCCGCCAGTTGAGTCTTCTCGTTTTTGATTCGCTGTGCTTCATCCACCACAATGTACTTCCACGGAATGCGAGCCAAGGCGTGTTGCTCACAGAGGCACATCTCGTAGTTGGTGATCAATACATTGTAGGTGTCGAGCTTCTTGATCACATCGCGAATGAATTTGAATCGGTTCGGCTCTTCCGCAACCAATTTGATCGCCTTCAGTGAGGGACACCAACGAGCAAATTCCTTCATCCAATTGTTGAGAGTGGTCTTGGGTGCCACCACCAAATGCGGACCAGGCTGATTCTTGAAGTGTTTCAAATAGCCCAAAATGGAAATGGTCTGCAGTGTCTTGCCAAGGCCCATCTCGTCAGCCAGTATTCCGTTCAAATTATTTTCGAATAATTCAATTAGCCAATTGAGTCCCTCAATCTGGTACGGACGCATAGTGCCATTCTTGATGTAATCGGGCGAATAGTCAAATCGGGTCAACACCGTATTCTTGGCCTTCTTTCGACAAGCTGTCTCAATCGATGAAATTTTCTTCTCCAACGATTCATATTTGCGCTTTTTGGTACGATTGTTGATTCGAGCAACATTCTAATAGAAAAATCAATCTCACCAAGACAATTTAAAACAAAAATACAACAGTTTACCTCTGAGGCTTGTTGGACTGGCTTCGGAGAGTTGGACGCTTCCTCCTCGTCGGTCTCAACCTCGATGACTTCGGGAGGACACTCGCCCACCTTGTTGATCGCTGGTGGCATGGTAAAGGAAATAATCAAATGAGGAAAAGGTGTCAAAACAGTTGAAACCAAACCAAAAAAGGAACACGAGACGAGAGCAGAAAACGAACACAGCGGAGAAATTTTCCAGCACTCAAGTGCCACACGTGCTCTATTTTCATCCAACCATCAATGGCAGACAAATACACTAGGGTAGAAGTAGTAATTGACTGTATGATTGTCATTGATTGATTCAATTTGAATTGATTTTATTCAAATTGAGAATGTTATTGATATAATAAATTGTTTTCCATATCACACCAAAAAAAATATATACTAATATACTAATAACTACGATATTTAAGTATAAGATAACTAATCAACAAAATTGCACTCAAAATGAATGAACGTATAGAAATTCGAATCGAAGAAGGCAGAGAAGAGTTTGCTCGGGTTTGGGTCTAGGTGGAACATGGAGAACCAAAAGAAGACCGAAACAAACCAGACATCAAGAGATGACCGGCACAAGAGCAAAACACAACCGTAAAGTATAGTTGAGTGGCGAGCCAACGATCCACCTTGGAATATAGAAATTAAAATAAATATTTTGTGATGCAAAAAATAAAGGCAAGCATACCTCGGAAAATTGAATCAATTCAGCATTAAAGTAGAAAGCGAATGTTTGTGAAGTTTGGGTTCCAGTAGACAGCCAATCACAGTGCCAGGTTTAGGTTGCTTCAGTGGCGTCTCAATTGGAAATGACTTATCGTCAAGGTAAATGCACTTTTGGTAGACATCGAAAAAGATTGATAAACATTGTCCATTGTCTAGAGAAGTAGATTAAACATTAGATAATACAATCAATTGTCATCAATATTTACCATTCTCCATCGACGATCCTCATTCGACAGTGCGCCCATCCAAAACGAGCCGAAGTCATGAAAATCGCTTCATAGAAGGACATAGAGTCGGTTACAGGATGAAAAGAAATTACAGTTTGATAATTATAATCGTTCCAGTCGTAATGATAATGTCCAACTGTTGAGTTGGTGTTCGGTGTGTTGTTTATTGCCTTTTTCACAAAGAGCACCTTCAAATTAGACGAAGAGCAAATCGAAACGGAGCTTAGCCAAAATTGAAGTACATTTGATGATATGCATGTAGACAAGGAGATGGATAGTTGGGCAAAGAAGACAAGTCCAATTTGTACTCAGGCAGAGTCCAGGTGTGAGGAATTTTGTTGGCATTTAGATAAAACTTGAATGTATCAAAAGACAACCAACAACATCGCACGGTTTGATCGATGGCAAATCACGATAGAATTGCTTGAAACCTAGTACTTTAATTCTCTTCTCGTAAGAATGATTCTTAAAGAATCAAATGCAATCGCTTTTTCAAAATATTTAAAACCGCATTCTTCAAGATCCATCTCTAAAGCCCAACCAACATGAAATGAACCTAATGGGATTAAATAAATCAGAGAATATTAGAGTAGAGTAGACTAAAGTGCCCATAACTTACCTTGAGCTAAGAGAATAGCTTGGCACCGTTTTTCTTAGTAGAACACATCACCACTCTGTGGATCGATTCCTTGTGAGCACTGGTAATCCTGATACATGTGGTCAAAGCCAAAAGCTGAAAAAGTTGTCGTCCGGCGGTAAGTCCATTTTGGCCCAATTCGGTGATGGTCGCCTGTGCCAGCCGGAGAAAGCACTTAACACCACATTTGAGCATCTTTTCGCCGTTGAGCCAAGTTTTGAGACCCGCAAAGTAAAAACAATCCGAACAGCTTTTAGATAGTTTCTTGTCAAGATCGGCCATCCAACGGTTGAAGCGAGACTGCTTCTCATCAGGAAACAGTAGAAAAGGCATCTTTTCTTAGAAGAGTATTTGTTTGGGCCCATTTTCCGGCAGATTGAAGAAAAAACGAGTTTCGCTGTTTGATGTTGAAGAGAAGAGAACACGACGAAGACGGCAACAAGACTAAGAGTAATGACGAAATTACTGCATGTCTTCTTAGAAGACTCGTTCTAAGTCTTCGGATTGACATGATTTAAGTCAGGTTGAATATATAAAAACAAACACTTCAGTTTAATTATTTAAAGCAAAGATGGCGCTAAAGGCACATTTTAAAACATTACAAAATATTCGGCGGCATTTGTTGCCAATTTGAATGAAAACATCAATTTGATAATAACAAAACAAAACATAACAAAATAACAAAATGCAATAAATCAATTAAATTGAAATGGAAAAATACTTGGATATATAATAAACAATCCAAGCAAGCAAACAAATAAGTAATCCAGCTATGAAATGAAATCTAAAACCCAATTTCTTGACATTTGACATGCGGTGTCGAATTTCTATGGGCGGATACTTGAAGGGGGTTAGGGTAAAGTTGAGATAAACCTGCTGATAAGCCGCTAGAGAGACGGTGGGAAAGTATGGCTGGGTGCTGAGACGAAGATCAACCTTGAAATATAGAAACTAAAATAAATTTGGGATGCAAAAAATAAAAGAAAACATACCTCGGAAAATGGAACCAATTCGCCATCAAAGTAAAAAGCAAAAGTACCAGAAGTGATGTTCAGCAGACAGCCAATCACAGTGCCAGGTTTGGGTGACATCAGTGGAGTCTCAATTGGATATGGCTTATCATCAAGGTAGATGCACTTTTGGTAGGCATCGAAAAAGATTGATGAACATTGTGCGTTGTCTAGAGAAGAATAGATTGAGCATTAGATAAGATTCGATACAATCGATTGTCAGTCATATTTACCTTTGCGATCCTCATTCGACAGTGACCATCCAACCCGAGCCGAACCCGAAGTCATGAGAATGGCCTCGAAGAAGCACACAGAGTCGTTTGCAGGATGAAAACAAATTGTCGTTTGATAATTGTAATCGATCCAATCGTAAAAATAGTGAACACAACTTGACCGATCATCACATGATGCATTCGACGCCTCTTCAGTCGAAGTATGTGACGTTGACATTGAGTCCTCAAGACTATCTACACTTTCTTCACTATCGTCAATCACTTCATCAAGTCTGCCAAACACGCAATCCGAGAGCCACATTGACAGCAAGTTGATCTGACACTGTTCATACTCACAAGTGTTCGATGTAAGCTCTATATTAAACTTGAGTTGAGCAAGAAGAGATATGTCAAAATCTTCTCGTTTGAATTGACTTTTGAGTAGGCTCTTCATGATGGAACAAGATTTTTCCAAACTTTGCATACAAAAGAGTGCGTACAGTTTGGAGGATTTGTGCTCATTGGTGGACGACACTAGTTTCACTAAAACAGTGATCACGTCGGGTACTATGAAGGTTTCCTGTATATCTTCACTTTGATAGACTTGAGGTAGAATCGAGAGGAGAATGCAAATGTTGCGAAGTTGGTTTGATACTTCGTTGGTGACTTGTGATGTTTCCTTTAGGTACGATTCGAAGTATGGTTGGATTAGTTGAATCACTTTGTCGGGTACAGGTGGCTTGAGCAGCTTCATGAATGACATCGTCCACATGGCCATCACATCGACTCGATCGTTTAAACTAATTTCGGTGATCATCGATCGCACTAGTTTGATCCAATCTTCCTCACTTTTCACCAGTTCGAGCAAACTCTCCTTCAACTCTTCTTTCGCCTCATTAATCGTATTTTTCCGCACACTCAATTCAAACTTGTTCATCCATCCATTGAACTTTGCCTGTTCGGTGGCAATAGTAGCCTCGGCTAGAGCAGGCAAATACACACCACGATCAGTGACCAGCGATGCAAAATCAATCAAAGGTTCTTCGACTTTCACCTCCTTTTTGGCATCAGTAATAGCCTCGGATGTAATAACCTCAGACGCACAAGAGCCAATTTGGGCAATCGGTGGTGGATCTATAAAATTTTCTTCAAATTTCACCTCCTTTTCGTATAGTATAGTATCAATAACCTCCGGAGTGTTGTTCAGATGTCCACAAATATCACGAAACTGCACTTCAGACGGAGGAAAACGAAACGGAGCTTGGCCAAAATTAAAGTACACTTGTTGATATGCAGACAGACAAGCAGTTGGATAGTAGGGTTGATCAAAGTTCAATTTGTACTCGGGCAGTATCCAAGTGTGAGGAATTTCAAAGCCATTTAAATAGAACTTGAAAGTACCAGCAGAAGTGTCCAGCAGACAGCCAACCACATCGCACGGTTTGATCGATGGCAAATCAAGATAATATTCCTTCACACGATTCACCTTAATTCTCTTCTCGTAAGGGTCAAATGCAATCGATTCTTGCATATCCTTGAATCCATACTTTCCTTCATTATCCGACTTCAAAGTCCAACCAACATGAAATGAACCTAATGAGATTAAATAAATTAGAGATTAGATAAGACTAAAGTGTCCAAATCATACCTTGAGTCAAGAGAATAGCTTCATAGAAGAACACATCACCACTCTGTGTATCGATACCTTCGGAGCACTGGTAATTCTGATACAGGTGATCAAATCCAAAAGCTGTGTAGCTGTCACGTGTAATTTGATGAAGACAACCAAACTTCTTCGATGTCAGTAGTTTGATAGGGGATTCCTCAATGGGCAAACTTCCAGCCCCGAAAAGATAATCCAACAGCCACTGAGCACATTCGCCAATTCGAAAGCGTAAAACATAAGCCTGGTCACGCTTGTACACGGAATCGAGGTTAAACTTTCCAATGTTCGAGGAAAGTTGCTCTAGATTTAGTTTAAGATACTCTTGCTTGGACATGTAAGGTCTGAGTTTGTCCACCACCGAGAAAGGTCCAAAACACATGAGCGCATAAAGTAGAGTGTAGTTCGACTTGTTGTTCAGTATAACTCGAACCAGAAAAATAGCGAGTTTATCGGTGAAAAGTATTTCCAATTCTTCCTCCTTGGTGTACATGATCTGACACATGATCGACAGTAGCATGCAAAAGTTGCGCACACGAACATCACTCGTGCCACTCGGGTTCAGCAAATCAAAGTGCAAATGTAACATTTCCACCATCTTGCCAACATCGGGAAAGCTTTTCTTGATTCGATAGTAGAAGAAAATCAACCAACAAGCGAGTACGTCAGCCTGATGGGTGGCACGTCCGTCCTTGCCCAGTTCGGTGATGGTCGCCTGTGCCAGTCGAAGAAAGCAATTGCTCTCAGAGCACTCCTCACCACATTCGGCCACCATTTCTTTGAGTTGAGCTTCGAGCACAGTAAAGTGTGAATAATCCGAACAGTTTTCAGATACTTTCACATCGAGATCGGCCATCCAGCGATTGAATCGAGACTGCATCCTATCGGCGAACAGACTGTTCAACAGTGAGGGAGACATCTTCCGAAAGGGTTTTCGGGGAGGGCAGAAGTTGAAAAAAGGCGTTTTGCTGTTTGAGGACAAGTGACGAGAGAAAAAGAAGAAAACACCACGAAGACGGCAACAAGACTGAAAGTAAAACAAAATGCTCGTGTCTATTTTATAGTAAAGTCTTCTAGTCATCAGATTGACCTTATCAGTTGCTTTACGAGTCAGGTTGAGTAAACACAAGTTTAATTGACAATTGACGGCGTTACAATCATTTCTATCACTTTAATACAAAAGATACGGCGGCAATTGTTATAGTTGAGTTAAAATAAGCACAAAATCTGATAACAAAATAGAAATAAACTGTCAAGAAAAAATATTGAATGAAAAAGCATATGCACAAATATAATAGTCAAAAATATACTAAACTAATAAAAATAATAAACACAAATCCTCTTTAACCTTTTTGGCGTTGAATTCCTTTGGGTGGATGTTTGAATGAGGTTTGTACAAAATTGAGACAAACATATGTTTATAAGCTGCTAGGGACACGGTTTGGCACTGATGTAAATTCGCCTCGAATTAAAAATCTTTGAAATATGAATGAAAATTAAAATAAACTAACCTTTGAGAATGGAACCAAATCTTCCATTCAAAAAGCGAACATACGATAAGTAGTGTCCAGTAGACAGCCAATCACAGTGCTAGGTTTGGATTGTCTCACAATGACTTCTCAATTGAATGTGACTTACAGTCGAGGTGGATGCACTTTTGGTGGAGACATCGAAAAAGATTGAAGGGACATTGTGCATTGCCTAAAGGAAAATTTAAGCATTGCATAAGATAATATTAGATTGTCAAATATTTACCTTTCCGATCCTCATTCGAAAATGCACATCAAACCCGAGCCGAACCCGAAGTCATGAGAATCGCTTCGTAAGAGTACACAGAGCACGATACTGGACCAACACGAATTTCCGATTGATAATTGACTTCAGGTTGTTCATTAAGATACTTATTTTGTATACGTTCATTATAGCTTCCAGGTAAATTTCCGATATTTGTGCCATCTCCTCAGCATCAAGAGAATGCAAGAATGGAACCACGTGGTCGTTTCGGTGAGCAACATCAAACAAAAATGGCTTTATCAGCGGTTTCGTCACAATCAATCATATTTGAGTCAAATAATTTGACTATGGGACAAACACATGTTGTTTACATCCCTTGCCAATGAGTCTTATCGTTTTTGTTAAAATTATGACGCCATAGATGGCGCCACTGTCATTAAATATAAATAAATACTAAATAATTGGCGGCAATAGTTTATTTTTTATCATTTAAATTAAATTAAAATTTCAAATTTGTACTGGAATATACTAATGAAGAATTTATTCTTCTCAACGTTCTCAAGATATTGATAAATGTAAATGTAATGTGATTAATGTATTTTAAATTTTGAAGAAATTAACGATCGTTGATCATCTATGAGCACTTTTGGAGCATTTCGAAATGTCTTTTGAATTATTTTTGATTAATTATTTGCAATTGATTATTTTGCACAAACGTAATAATAAAATTTACTAAATGAATGAAAAAAGTAATTTTAAAAATAACATTATTTCGCCGATGAAATGGTTTTTTTTTAAAGTGACTTTCAGATATATTGCACTATACGTCATATATGAACAACTGTTCAGCAGCACGCCAATTGGCAACGACACAAGATCGTTTGTCTTTGTCTCTGCAGTCACTCGTCTAAGACGTTTGGTTCACGTTGATCAGAATTTCTATTTCTTGCCCAAAAGTAAATAGCAAATATCACTCGTCTCATTGAATCTTAATCGAGCCATCGTCTCTAACTTTCAACGACCGCTCAAAATGGCTGAACTGAAGAAAGTAGACTCTGCCACTGCCGATCAACAAACCCGATTTGTGTTTGACCTGTTGGGACAGCTCTACAAGGCAGATCACAATTTGGTGTTGTCTCCTTATTCGGCGATCTCTGCATTTTGTATGGTTTTGTCCGGTGCTGATGGCGAAACCAAGAAGCAGATGATGAAGACATTGTTCGGTGTGAGTGGACTGGATAGCGGTGACAGCCATTTGGAGCAGTTCATTCAGCGAAACCAGAGTCTTATGAGCAAGAATGCCGATTCGTTGTTGATCTCAAACATGATGTACGCCGATCAAAAGTAAGTAATGAACAATGTGAACGAGCTCATTTATTAATAAATGGTTACTTTTTGTTTTATTTTAAGATATCCTCTGCACAAGGAATATTTGGATATTTTGACCGCTAAATTTAATTCTATTGCTAAAACATTGGACTTTATTAAAGATCCGTCCGGAACAGTCAAAGTGATCAACTCGGACGCCGAAAAGGCTACAAAGGGACTTATCAGCCAGGTGGTGACCGCTGCTGACATTGATGCTTTAACTCGTCTATTTCTGGTCAATGCCGTTTATTTTAAAGGAATCTGGAAAAGCCGATTTATAAACGATTTGTTCCACGTCATGGAAAATAAACCATTTCGTACTTCTTCGGGTCAATTGCTGCACACTTCTTTTTTCTGTCAGAGTTCTATGGCATATCCATATTATCACAATGACGAATGGCATATCAAGGCTTTGCGTTTGGATTACCAGCCTAGTGCAAATGGTGGCCAGACTGCGATGGTCTTTCTCATGCCTGACCAGGAAGACATCTCCATTCAGTCATTTATTCAGTCTCAACTCACTGCAGCCAAGTTTGATCACATTTTGCACAATCTGTTAAACTATGTTAGTCCTCGTTGTGGAAGATATGTCTCTTTCGAAATACCTCGATTCAAGTTCACAAATTCACTCAATCTGGTGCAGCCAATGGCCAATCTCGGCATTACTGATCTGTTCAAGTTGGACACTGCAAATCTACACAAAATCTCTCCCAAGGCTTCTGTGGAAGGTCTGTACGTTAAGGATTGCATTCAAAAGGTGGTGATCGATGTCAATGAAAAAGGCACCGAAGCTGCTGCAGTCACTATGGCTAGACTTCGAGGTGGTGGATCGCCTGAAATGGTGAATTTCACTGCCAATCGTCCGTTTGTGTTTGCACTGATTGCACTAGATGTGAAAATTGAGGTGCTCTTCGTTGGCGTTGTTGAGGATCCAACTAAGAATGAATGAGTCGCGTATGTTTTTTGCATATTCACTTATATAACATTTTTATTACATATTTCGATAATAACATTGTTTTGCAGCACATTATATATTTCACAAGTGCATATTTGCTTATAATTTTCGTTTGGAAAAATACTAATTGTGTAACAGGCAGAAATATGTTCATCTATAATCTATGATAATAAACAGTTCAAATAGTGCTGTAACCAATTTTGTGTTTAAAGTTTGTTTATACTAAGGGCCACATTCGAATTCCGAGATGGTTGTGAGTGTTTGTTTGATCCGAGTGAATCAAGAATGATGAACACAAAAGATGGTAATGGGTAAAGGCGGGAGAAGGGGCCCAGAAGTGAAAGAAGAAAAAACACTGAGGTGAAAAGAATGAAAAACCAAAAAAAAACCATAAAAGAGCCCAAAGCCCACATGAAAGAAAAGAAGGAAGAAGATAGCGAATGAGCTTCTTCATTCTTTCCATCATTAAATGCATTCTGCCATTCGGCTAATTGACTTTGCATGTTATTTCAAATAACTTATTCGATTGACTTTGCTTTCTTGTGAGTTTCGGTCCAAAAAAAAAAATAAACAATTTTATTTTTATTTTTTTTTTTTTTAAAAAAAAAATTTAATTAAATTTTAAATATAATATTTAAAATAAATGTTTTAGTAAATATTAAATATAAAAAAAAAAGGGATAGGTGACACCGTAAAAGACAAATTGATGTCAAAATGATTTAATAACAATTATATAGTAACATTAAAAGCATGTTTTCCGGTCAATAAAGTCACCGAGATGTTTTCTAATTTCGTATCGGCGCCACTCGTCGAGAATGAACAAGTTGAGTCCGAAGGGAAGTCCAAAATCTATCAGAACCACTCTCAGGTTGTTCGTAGGCCAACGATATGGCCGGAATGCTGTCCGTGCCCAGTTCGACACACAGAATAGTGATTGCGCCCATGCCCAGTGGAATGCCAAACAGAATGTACATCAGGACCCATCTCGGGAAAGTTTGAGGTGAGCGTGTACGCGATAAACTTCTTAAGGTTGTCCACAAATGATGCGACCTTTCTCAACGCCGATCACGATCGAGGCAAAGTTGTCGTCCAGCAGGATCATGTCCACCGCCATTTTCGACACATCCGAGCCGGAGATGCCCATTGCGATGTCAATATCATCCTTTGTTGAGTGCAGGTGAGTCGTTCACTCTCTTGCCAGTCACTGCAACAATTACGTCTTTTCGTTGGAATGCTTCAAATTAGAAGTTTCTGTTGAGGCGAAGTGCGGGCAAAAACGATTTCATCGAAATTGCAAATTACTCGATCGAGTCCTCCCCTTCTGGCAGTTGGTTAAGTTCGGCTCCAGTTGCCACGAGCGTAATTGTGAGACGTATCTCGATTTGAATGTTTTGCTGGTTCGGTTTGAATTCGGCCTTGCTGCACATACAACAAACAGGTGCGCTAGTCTCGAATGCATTTTGCAGGAGCATCGTTTCTTGACAAGCAAATGTGCGAATGTTCGATATCGCCTGCGTTGAGAGTATTCTGGCAGACCCACAAATGGGACACGGACATTCGGTGTTGTGACAAGGTGTTCGGTCAGGTTGTCGCTGCAAATGACCGAGGTGGATCCTAGTGTCTCAACAGTAGGGACATTCTTTACGAGACAAATCTTGCTGGCCATTCGTTTGGCGGTGAGTGTGAGACAGACGGTCACGGTTGCTAGCAGACCATCAGGCACATAGGCCACTATGATGCTTATGAAGAACATGATCGATTCGATGAGAGCAGTGCCCAGCATTAGTGACACAACCAGATAGACCGTTCCGAGCGCTATAGAGACCACCGTGAGCAAGTGGATAAAGTGTGATATCTCTTTGGCCATAGGAGTGTCGTCTTGTTCGAGGGTGAAAGTGAGCACTTCGATTCGAGCCATCGCTGTTTGGTCTCCAATGGCAATCGCCTTTCGCCCAACCTTCCACACAGTTGGTGGAGAAGAAGGCCTTGTTATGCGACTTAAAGAATATTTTGTTCGACTCGGATGACACTCGACTTTGTGGATCTGACTCATCCGTCAGCGAAGAGTTGTCCATCTTGCAGCTCGACACTATTGAACAGACACAACATTAGTATGAGCTGGCAGTTTGGAGTATTACCGAGTTGATTCTCATTCCTTCCAAACTGTGGACAATTCATTTAGTTTATTCCACAGTCTTGATCGTTGCATCACTTGCCCTGCGAGGCAGTTTGGAGTATTACCGAGTTGATTCTCATTCCTTCCAAACTGTACATAATTCATTTAGTTTATTCCACAGTCTTGATCGTTGCATCACTTGCCCTTCGAGGCAGTTTGGAGTATTACCGAGTTGATTCTCATTCCTTCCAAACTGTGGACAATTCATTTAGTTTATTCCACAGTCTTGATCGTTGCATCACTTGCCCTGCTAGGCAGTTTGGGTATTTACCGAGTTCAAACTCTATTCCGTGAAACTGTGGACAATTTATAAAGTTAATAATCATTAAAGTTTGTCTTAAGCTTTGAGGCTCAATATGTAGCTTGGCTTACTTGGAATTTTTCTTCGATTCGTCCTTGATTTGTTTGGCCATTTGTTTTTTCTTTTTTTGGTGTTCTTGAAGTTCTTCGTGTGCTTTGTGAATCTTTTCCTTGATCTCATCGATTTCTTTAGCAACTGTCTCTGCAACTGTTTCTTTAGCTTAATTGTCTCAACTTGTTTCGCAGTTTGTTCCGAGCAAGGTGCCGTCAGTGGTGCATCGGAACGAGCCTGAGCAATCTGACCGAACGACCAGGTGTCCAGACTTGACTCTGGCGATGAAGATGACAATTCTTGAGAAGAAGTGCCGCTGCTGTTTGTAGTTGAGCTTGGGTCCGACGATTTGTCTCCTTCTCTTGAGTGGTTTCCCTTCGCCTAGGTGGCCTTGTCCTGCAGGATAATTGAAGCAAAAGAATGTAGATTAAAATCATCTTGGCATTATCTAAATTCTTTAGTTTATCCATAAATTTGCTGTCCTCACATTCGATTCGAATGCGTCGTGCATCGGAAAATACCTTAAAGATGGTTTCCTTGAAGTTCAAGTTGAACTGCTTGTGTTGAGCCAATCAGACTCAAAGATGGTGAGTGATGGCACTGAGCCACTTTACTAATACTAAATGTTTATTTGGCATAGTTGCAGTGACGGACCTAATCACACCAAACTGTTACTCGTCCAATTTGTATTTACTCAAAATTGCTTCACTATAAAAGTTCGCCATTAGCCCCACGATTTTCACTGTAGTTGTTGTGTCAGTGCTCTCCTCAATGATGGCCCCAGACACGAGTCTCAAGTCAACCGTAAAATGACCGACACCATTCGAGCAATATATTTAACAGTTCGGTTGGACCGATCTTGTGTTCTATTGTGAAATGGAATTCATCCAAGCTGCTTTTCACCTTCAACAAGCCCCTCACTACACAAGTGGTTATTGCACAAAGTTATACCGAACTATGAGCATGAACAAAACGTCCATCTCGTAATGAAGCAATTTGGTTGTATTGAAGCCCTACCGAAAGTCTTTTCGGCGAAAGAAGCAATTTCTGATGGAAGGTTGCCAAAATGCTGGACTGTGTTGGCAAGAAAGAAGCGATTGATTGCCAATGTGGTTCGTGTGTTTGGGCTCTTCCTGGTTGGGGACACATTGTACATGTGTTCATGCGTCACTACTCAGAACGATCTATTGAATAGATTCTATTTACTACAAGATACGAATGGTGACGAAAGGAGTCTGGTGAGCAACGATGGCTCAAACAACTGGACAGTACATGCGAGTACCTTTCAGAAAGGCATTGTGCACAGGTGAGTGACCACATGAACTAGCCAATGTTTGTCATTGTTATTGTCTTAAATTGTCCTAAATAGATTCATTTTATAATTTCGCAATCGAAATGGAAGTGAAAGTCAGCACTGGTTGGAATATTCATTAATGCAACCTCGGTGTGCACCTTCAAAGCTAATGCATCCAATCTAATCGTCGGGTAAGTTGATATTTGATTTATCAATTCGCCAATTCCTCTAATAGCCTCCAGGAAATATGCTTCAGGATATGGATTTTGGTAATCGCATTTGTGGTTATCATTCTGGGCGTTGGAGGCTATTACGCATTCAAAAAGACGCGCCATTCTATTTGGTCATTATAAAGGTAATTACTTTTTGTTAACTGCTGACAATGGTCTCCATTATTGGGCCTTCCCTGATACTGCTTTGTCTAATTCTCATTGACATCTTCGTCTCATCTGTCGATGTCATCGAACCAAACAGCATTATAATTATTATTTTGACTTATCTGTATAATGTGAATAATCTGTTAACTATTTGTATCTTTTATATAGGAAGTGTGTGTGTCGCAAAATTCAAATCTGCTCACAGAAAAGGTTGCACCTGTGTGCACAGTGCCATTCATTCCAAATTGGCGCTCGATTCAAGGAATTCAACTGCCAACAATTTGGTCATGAGAAGTCAACAGAAGCCAAATGGCGTTCACTTTGTTCAATGAAACCACAGAAAACTTTGCCTACACTCGTGATAGTGCAAAAGATTTTACAAGTTTCTTCTTCATTAGTCAATGCCCAGGATTGTGTGGTTGTGGCCATTGTAGTCTTTGGTGGATATTGCGTATTATGTAAGATGGCACGAGAAATGTCATCGTCGTCTATTCTCGTAAATGTCTTAAATGCCATGACCAATTGTTTACTCTCTACTTCAATCACAGCCATTGATTGCTTGAACATATGTGAAGTAACTCTTTAATGAGTTTTTGGAGAATAGTGAATTTTGTGCTGAATTCAAGCGATAATGCAATAAATTGGACTGTTTCGAAAAGTGCCATTTGTTTGGATTTGACTGAGATTCGAGAGCATATCAATTTAAAAGTGTCAAACATTCGAAATGCAAATGCAGCCAAGCAGCAGCGAAAAATTATTACATCAGTAACTGATGACCAGTAAACAAAGCCAAACAAATGTACAGAACATTGAACATACAATGATGTGACATTAAATTGTACACTTTTGACTAATTTGACTACTAGCTTAATTTAGCTAAATTCCAAATGAAACTTCATTTCTATTTGTTCAACAATTACAATCTTCCCTCGAGTTTGTGTATAAAAGGAGCTGGTGTTGGCCGCCACTGGTTGTATTGTGTAGCTGTTGCCTCTATTGCCCTTTTAGTCTAGTGACTCTATTTGCCATGAGTAGCAAAAGCACCTCCTCGTCTTCTGGAAGCAGCTCGTCGTCTGGTTCTTCCTCAAGCGCTGGTGGCAGTTCCTCTTCAGGCTCGTCTTCAAGCTCTGGTTCAAAAGGCTCAAAATCGTCTGCCAGTCACTCTGGTTCATCAGCCAAGTCGTCCTCGCAGACTTCGTCATCAAAGTCGAGTTCGAAGGATTCGTCAAAAGGCTCAAAATCGTCTACCAGTCACTCTGGTTCATCAGCAAAGTCGTCGTCCTCGCACACTTCGTCATCCAAGTCGAGATCGAAAGATTCGTCAAAAAGCTCATCGAGTGGCCACTCGGTTTCTGGTTCAAAGAAGAGCTCTGCAAAAGACTCGACAAGCTCATCTGCTGGATCTCACTCCAAATCGAGCTCCCGTGTGTCGTCTTCAAAAGACTCAAAAAGCAACTCCTCGTTGCCTGGCAAAAGTGGTTCGGAACACTCGCGCTCTGGGTCCGCTTCGTCAAGTCATGCATCACGCTCTAGTGGTGCCTCAGCCAGTGGATCCTGTTCCGCCCCTGCTAAAACTAGCATATCGTTTAGCCCAGCCTACCTCACGAGTGATGAAAACCTTTGTGGCACTGCGCGTTCGATGAAGGCTCCGTCAAGTGTTGCTGACGCAAACTCGCTGGCCAAAACCATAGGAGCCAAGAAGGCGACCACAGAAAGCGACATTGAAGCCAAAGGTTTCAAGATCGGACAATTGATCGCCAAGGGAGAGCAAGACACGTTCTGTAAGGCGACACTTGGTGGCAAGACGATTCTCTGCAAGAAGACCAGCATCAAATCGTGCTCTCCACGATTCAAGGAAAATTTGCTCCTTAACAGTCTGCGAGTAGAGCGATTTATGGGCGGCAATGGCAGCGGTCAAGTACAATCGCCCAACTTTATCGTCCTGTACGACATCTTTCAGCTGACCGACGACCTTTACCTTTACTTCATGGAGCAAGTGCCCGGAAAGTCGCTGTACTTGCGTCTGGCTGATGGACAAGACATTCCTGCCAACACTGCTCGAGAGTGGACTGTCCAACTCCTGGGAGCCATCATGAAGATGCAAGAGGTCTCAGTGGCTCACCGTTGCCTCACCGTTCGCCACGTTCTGTTCGACCAGTCGGACAAGGTCAAGATTGCCGGATGGAGTAAGTCTGTCATCTATTGGGATCCGACCGACGGTGGAAGTGCACTCTTGCAACAAGCAGAACGCCCTTCTCGAAAGAACTCTCACCTTCCGCCCGAGTGCTTCAGTGGTCCGTATGACCCCTCCAAGGTGGACATCTGGTCGGTAGGCGTGATTATGGTGGCCATGAACACGGGACGTTTCCCATTCAATGTCACCTCGGTGGCGCCCAAATTCAAATTTTCCGCCCAGTGGCGTCAATTCGTGATCGTCCAGACGATGAACAGTTGTCTTCGTGCTGCGTGCAATCGGATTTATTGGATTGACCCAAGTCGTCGTGCCACTCCTGCCGAACTACTCAAGCATCAGTACTTCACCTCAAGCTCAACTGTCCTCTCAAACAAGACTTCTTACGACCCGAGACAGAATGCAGCTACATTTGAAGGCGCAGATTATACCGTGTATCCGAACGAAAGCAATGGCCATGCATCCTCTGCATTGGCGGACTTCCACGATCCAGGCTCGGAGAATGCCTCAGGCCGCGAGGGTGGTTCTGTGACCGATTCGGTGCCGGCAAGAGAGTCCGCCTACGAGTCTCAAGCTTCCGAGAACTCTGCCCCTGAAGAATCTGCCTCTTCTGCCAAGCCACTGAGCGTCTCAAGCAAAAGCATCCACTCATCGTCTGCTGTCAGTGGCAGTAAACATTCGAAGAGTCGATCCTCATCCTCTCACTGAAGCCTCAGTCAGTCTCTTACCAGGTCGCATTTGTAGACCACTGATTTAGTTCTATTATATTGAATTATTGCTATTTATTGTTTACATTTTCAAACTCATCAATCTGCGCGTGTACATGATTGTGTAATATTTGTGCAAATGCTCATTGCAGGCTAAGCTCATTCACTCTAGTCTGGATTGTTTATTATTTTGCATTATTCTGGAACACTCTTTCCACTTGCTCATGAGTCATGACAAACGGACTGATGGGTGATCGAGTCTGCTGTAATCAATGATTTGCACAAATGCAACTCGACAAAAATATTGCATAACAAGGGACAATTAAGCACAAATTAGATTTATTGCGGTTTTTGTCAATAATTTAATGTGAGGCATTGCACATCCAGTGGAAGGTGCATTTCGCCAAAGACCAGTGCTCAGCTGGAACCACTGTCGTCTTGTGCTTCTTTGTTCTTTCGCCTCATTTTGCGCTTCGAGCCCGAAGTTGTCTGTCCGCTGGAAGAATCGTCGTCCTGTTCGCCGCGAGAGTGTTTCCTATTCTTCTTTGACGATGAAGTTTTGCTCGACTTGTGATGGCGCCTGTGGCCCTTTCGATGTTTCTTACGGCGACGACCACTTTCTTTATCGTCCACTTCATCACCGCTCTGGTCCTCATCGTCGTCGTCGTCTTCATCGATTCGTTTCGATTTGTGCGACTTTCGTCCATTCTTTCGTTTTCGCTTCGACTTTACTGATTTGTCCCTTTGTCCGCCGTACTTGATGAGCCGCTCCTCGATGGAAGAGTCCTCCTGATCGACCACCCGAAACAGTCCATCGAGAATGTGGTAGTTGGCCTCGATCATCACCGCCGTGATGCACACCGCAACCATCAGCAGGAACAGCAGCACCACAGGCATCGAGAGTAGATTGCCTCGTTGGGCGTAACGCTTGTTGCCATCGCTGTCCACATAGCTACTACGCTCAACAGTCAACTCATCACGGTCATCATCAAAGTTTCGGTTCGATTCCGCTTTACGGCTTTGGTTCCGCCGATGGAATTGATCATTCGGGTCGCCAAACAGTTTGTCGATAAACTTTTCCCAGCCAGACTTGGGTTTGTTCGGTGGTGGTAGTGGTTGCCAGGCTTGATTCGCATCTCTCTGTTCCTGTTGAATGTTGCGATGAGAGTTGGGAGCAGCGTTCGGATTGGATTGAGCTTGGAGTAGAGTTGGGCCAGTTCGTACTTCTGTGACCAGTGAGGAGATCAACAAGACAGCCAAACACAGTAAAGCACTTGAGAGTGACATTCGGACTGTATGGTCACACAGTGAACAACACAACAGAACTAACACTTGTGCACTAATGAGTGCCATTTTACATTGCTCTAGAAATGAAATCGAATCAACAGTCGTCAATTTGTCATTCAATCGATTCATAAATCATCTTCGAATGCCACACCAAACGAACATTTTTTGATTCGACCAATCGTGATTCGAATTATCACTTTTGACTATGCAATATTGCAAGTTCCATTTTTGTGCCCATTCAAAGTGTCGTTCGTTTTGTTCACTAGTGCAATTGTGATGTCGTTCTATGTTTGTGCACTGGAACGTAATCTGTTTGTTTGTAAATGAGCCATTTCGAAAGTAAAAGCAACAAAAAAGAGCATTAAAAGCCTTCTACAGACAAAGTACAAAGGCAAATTGATCAATTTGATTTCAATTCATTAAGCAAGACCATTTGGAATTATTTTCTCCTTTGCATCATCTTTGGCAATCCTGATACGTGCTTTGCAGAAAGACAAACATGATCGAAAAGTCGCCACTTGTAATTAGTGAATGTAAATAGTCAAAAATAAATAGTCAATAGTCAAGAATCGATATAAATCGGATAGAAAATGTTAATGAACAAATTAGATAAACTGAGAAAATATTCAACAAAATGTACACTTGCGCGCAATTGCCTCCAATGTGTGGATAAATATTCGATTCTTTCTTGTGTCTTGTGTCTTTGTGAGTGATCTTGCGGTAGTCGAATTGTGGTCCACTTGAATTTCGACCATTTCGGGCATTTCGATGTTTTTGGCCAATTCTGTGGACAATGAGACAAAAGAAATGACTGATGCAGTTTATAATTTAAAATTGCTGGCACGAAAACACAATGCCAAATGATGCTTACCCTCACAGTGGCAGCCATTTGCTTTGGCATCAATGTTCGTTCAATTACTCAACCTCGAGGCACAGTCGATTTACACATTAGCCAATGCTTTGCATTCCGCCACCGAAAAGCCGCATTGTTCCGGAAATTGAAAGTCTTTCTGACAGATCGGTCAAATCGACTAACTGACGGCTAGTAAGGTCAACACTGAAGTAAATGATCCAAGGCCAAAAATCTTCTTTTGGTAATACGCCATACTTCAACTTCCATTCAATGTCGAGAATTTGGAAGTAATCCTCTATGTATGTTTCTGTGCCAGTTTGCCCAACAAGAATGCTCAAACACTCCTCATATTCCAAATTAGATTGCTTTCGGGTAAGAAAGCGCTTCACCAACATGGTTGACTCTAGCATGAAAAGAAAGTCTGGATTGATGGAGCCAATGTCTTGAAGAAGCATTCGAGTGAAACCATCCAGATTATTGAAATATTTCCGTCATAGCGATTAAAATTAGAAATAGAATTGATGATCAATTATTATATGCTTTGACGATAGCCTTGTCGAGTTCGTCCTTCACAGTCTTGGACCGCAAAAAACAACAATCTAAAATCGAGACATATTCTATTCGAGTCTATCGAGATATCCGTTGATCTCAAAATAAGCGATGGTAATTTTGGAAAGATCAATAAAAGTTGATTAAGCTTCTGGGTGCAATTGTTTACATTCGAGATTAAGACGAGGTAGAAATTGACAGTAATTTCACTTGACAATATTTAGTCAACAGATGAAAGCATCAAATCAATCTGATAAAGCCATATCTTCATAACAGCAAATAGAATCTTTCGTGCCTTTAACATGATGGCTAAAATATAAAATAATTTTCAAAATTTTTATAATATAATTTTATAAATATGATTTACAGACCTTATCGGCAGTAGTCATTAATATCTTTGCATAAATCATCAACGTATCGGCAATAGGCGAAATATAATTACCCCGCAACGAATCTGAATTATTCACGGAATCGTAAATTAAATTGATGTTTGAAGTCGAAACAGACAGAACGAAAAATCCCGTGAGAGAAATATTTTGAAGTGGTTGAATTGTGTGAGGTATCGGCAGACAAAACATCTCAAAGTATCATCGTCGAGTGGCACAAAACCTCGTCTAATATTCACCAAACTGGCCACAACATCAGTGCCGAAATTATCGTTGTTTTTTGTTTGTTTATACCATCATCAAGCGAATAAAGCCGTCCTTGTTTTCCTGAGTCGACGAATCGGTGGCTGACTTTGAGAAATATTGTGAATTCTCTTGAGCGATTGATATCTTGATGTGTGAGTTGAAGTAATGTAATGCAGAATTTCAAAATCAAAGGTTGAGGATGGAAAATGAAACCAAAATAACAAAACGACAAAGCAGCGATATAACGATAAATTCACAAGATAGCGCGCTAGATGGCGACTGATGACCGTAAACAAATGGTATATAGATTTGTTAATTGTGAAGATTTGAGCCAAAAAATGCGACTGGATTCATCAAACTGGTCACAATGACCAATGTGGTATATAATGTCTCATGGTGTATAATATAGACTCTATGTACTTCTTTCCATAATTGACCTACAGTCTCAATTGTACCTATTGCACCACTCGCCGATTGTCCTGGACCTATAGCTCAATCCGTTTGCATAGGCCAGCCATATGGCACATTTGTAAATTATGCAGAAAAAAGTAACGTTCCCTGTGCAAAGTTTTTCTGTATTTTCTGCAAAAGCATTTTGCATTTGCACGAACATCACCGTCTATGGTCCATCATGAATGTCAATCGTCGACGAGGACCATCGTTAAGCAACAGCTCGCCTAATTCAATTGACTCGGTAGAACGAGCCTTAAAAAGTCTCTCGAAATATGATTTTGGCTCTCTCGAATCTAGCGATATTGAAGTTCAATGGCCACTTTTCTCCAATTGCTAACGAATGTTCGTTTGTTTTTTCAACTCCCCAAATGAATCGGCACACGAGATTGCCACAATTGCCAACCAATCACCACCTAATTTATCTAATATTTTATGGTATTACTGTTCACAAACTGAACGGAGTGCACTTCGTTGTTGCTTTGTTCTTCTGCTCGTGAACAAGTCGTTGAATTGAGTTTGATTTCCTTTGAATCAAATATTTCGCATTCTTTCAACCATCTCACCAACAAACAAAATACCCGATGAACGTACCGACGAAGCCGTTCGCCTTTGCTGTCACCCAAAGGCGACCACCAAATGACAGCCAAACCGAAGGATGTCAACTCAACGTCGACAACAAAAGGGAATTTATTGTGTCTCTTTTTGTAAGTCTGTTTTGGACTTTTATTTGTTTCATTTTGTTTCGATACATGGCTAGGCCGTGTATGATAATCATGTGATTCGAGGCAAAGATTGATCGACTTTATCATGGAATGGTAATTCTTTTTCGTTGTTATTTCTTAAGTTATAGATATTTTTTTATCTCTAGATGGACTCAACCACGGACATTAAAATCCAAAGCTCATCTCTTACCAGTGGTTACTTAAACCATTCCTCGCCGGTGCCTTTGCTAGTCTTGCCGTAGATCTCACTCTATTTCCACTTGACATCATAAGAACGCGACTTTGAAATAAAATTCACAAGGTTTCAATAAATCAGGCGGATTATCCTGGCTCTATCTCGGTCTCTATTGGTTCCACCCTATCTTCTCCTGGTTGGGCATTGTTTTTTCTGGCTTACGAATCTACAAAACATTTGCTTTAGGGTAAATTTGAGAAGAAATGAACGGGACATGTGCGTGAAAATATGATTGCTGCCGGTTTTGCAGAAAGTACTTTCCGTGTTGCCTGTTTGGTTCGGGTCCCGGTGGAAGTGGTCAAATAGCGTGCTCAAGCTTGCCATCTGCATTTCGAAAGCAGCTTCAAGATATTTTACTTGTGAAAGTTCTTTTTTTATTAAGTGAGTAAAAATGATTAAAACAGTTTAAAATTTGAATAGTAAAGATAATCTATGTCTTATATATTAAAATCTACTACTTAGGATTACTAAAGATTAAAAGTTAATGCGTCATTCATAATGACAAGGAGTAGGTGATATTATAATTAGAAGTAACATTTTAGTGATTGAGATAATAATGAGTAAACAGAAAGGAGAAAATTTGAAATATTGTAAATGGCGAGATAGAGTCCATCACACACCAAGAAACTCGCCTCACGAAACTTGGACATATAATTTAGGATCACGATCGTCGATTATGTTCAGTTCGTTTTGTTCTCTAACTGTTCGAGGCAAATGAAAATGTACTCTCCGGACATGATTAGTTGCAGAAGAAAGTTGATTGAAAGTTACTTGACAATTGGCCCAAAGACACATGAAAGGTCTCTCCCCGCTGTGGATTCGTTCGTGTCGTTCCAACTCGTAGTTGTTCCTAAGCACTTGTTCACATCCCTCGAAAGTGCATTGATACTTGCTGGAACGGTGATTGTTTCGATAGTGTCTCTGAACTTCACACCGAAAGTTGGCCACAAACGCACAAGCTGAGCACTGAAATTTGCCTGATTGGTGAGAATAGGTCCAATGTTGATTGAGTGAATCTTGTGATGTAAGCACAGTTTCACATTCCGTACAGGGATATTCGGTCTGGCCGCTACGAAATGATGAAAGTGATGAGTAAAATGATGAGACAAAAATTAATGAGACTCGAAACAAGTGCAACGCCAGTGACTTACTGTTGGCTGTGTCGAGCATTGTCCTCGAGTTGTTTGTATGGCATCTTTCCATGGATAGATGACAAATGTTCCTTCCACATTTCAAAACTTTTCAAAATCTTCCCGCAGCCAGGTTCGGTGCAGTTCAATTTGAGTATCACAAATTGCTGTTTGGCTTTTTCGTTTTCTTCTTCCTCTTGGCCAATTTCCTCGAGTTTTACTTTTTTCACTGCTTTACTCGATTTAGACTTGCTTTTCCGTTTGTCATTTTTCACTCCACCAGTCGACTGATCGACACTGAACATTTTCCTCTGGATACGTTTTCTGCCCGACGATCGTTGGCCACTGGTCGATGGAGCCGATTGTTGGTTGATGTGCTCAATTCCCGGGCGAACACTTTGAAATGTCTCGTTTGGCTGGGCTTCGAATGTTCCCTGCTCGTTGACCTGTGGCTGTCCACTGGGCGCTTGAGTTGTGTCCACTCTCTGCACATTCTCAAATCGACGCGATTCTTCGTCGTTTTGATTGATTTCAATCTGTTCGGCAGTTTCATCATCATCACTACCATGATTGATCAAGTCATTATTAGGTGGCAATGTGATTTGATCAGATAGCAATTGGCCATTTGAGTAAAACATAGATGATAGAGTATTCGATGTATTCGAATTGTCTTCACCATCAGCATTGAAGTCTTCTTCTAATTCTTCAGCCGAATCATCATCTTGTGGTTGAGTCGAAGTCGAAGTAGAGACCGCAATATTATTCGATTGGTAATTGTTAATAATATCATTTGTGTTATCAGCAGATAGTTTGGAGTCACCGATGGCATTTGGGATGACCGTGAGATCGCCGCTTGCTAATGAACCATTGGCTTGAGCTCCTTGGTTTAAACCATTTTCCGTGTCCACTCCTGTCGATGCATACAGACAGTTATTATCATTTTCACCATCCAAACCACAAATTCCCTTGACACAATCTTCACATTCAGCAAAATCAGATAGATATTCACCTTCATCTTCATCATCATCATTTAGTGCATCATTGCAGTCACCATTCATTGAATTTATGCTTGATGATGAACTGTCGAGCCATTCTTGTTTGATTCTGTGGTTATTTGGTTCGGTGGCGATTATGCTTCCGAGTGATTCTGATGACAGCGCGTTTGGTGTAATCTGTTGATTACTTGAATTCACCTGAGTGGTGTTTGCTTGAGCTGACAGGAGTGCATTATCATCGCCTAGAACGCCAGACTCAATCATTGACACAATTCGGTTTCTGAGTTTGCCAAATTGATTTTCCACCGTAAAATCAATGTAATTCGTGAGCGAGCATTTGAGGTCATTCTTGCTGGCATCTACAAGGGCCAGAAGAGAGTGAGCTAGGTTTGACATGGTGGGGGAAAAAATAAAGAGAGAAACGAACAAATCAGAGGGTTAGGATAAGGATAAATACACGAGAAGTGAGCGAAGACAAGACAGACAATAACAAATAGAAAATACAACTGACAATAGCTATTATAGGATGAGTTACCAAGTGAGACAGGTATCGCCATCTACTATGCTATATATGAACATTGAGTTATTTTACTTATGTATGCCACTTGATAATGCAAATGGCCAAATACAATGAAGCATTAACTTTCATTAGTAATGAATCATTACCGAACCGTCAACTTCATCTCACTTCAACCAGCAGTTCGCTAATATGGACTATTCTCACCGCCAACCCAATGGACCAATTCATTTGTATTCTATTTTCAATCAACATCTGAGGTATTAATAATATACATAGCTCAATCTCTAGTATATCTATCTAAATTATAAATTCACTTTCAGCAGTCAATCTGTTTCAATAAGGAGAAAATTGAAACAACCACAAACGAACGAAATGACAGTAGGTCAATCGTCTTCGTATGCACCAGCCTCGAACGAACAGTCCAACCACAATTTGACCAGTCAACACTGCAACAATGAACACTTTAATTATCCCTTGCACAGCTCTGAATTTAATTATTCTGATGGACACTTACTGAACGATGATGGACAAGGGATGAGTGGGATGGACGATTATACATCTCAGGTAGATTGTGACAAGGTAGAGGTGAAGAAGGAGTTGGATGAAACAACAAATGAATTAATCATCACAATCCAACCACTGTCTTTGGCATCATCAGCAGTAGAGAATGAACAATTCAACAGGAATTTGACAGATCAACATAGGAATAATAATGATGAATGTGCTAATGGAGGAATTGAGGTTAAGAAAGAAGAAGATTATGATGAAGATGATCAAGTGGATGAAGAATCATCTCACTCTATGAAGGAACCACGAATGGTCTCAACTCAACCAATCGATGAGCCAACTGATGGCGGCCAAACAGCCTCCAAGGCGACCATGGTTTGATATTTTGTTAATAAATGTACAATTTTGCTTTGTATCAAGTGGAATTCAAATTATTTGCCGTTTTACGCTGAGTTGTACCATAGTGTAACATAAACACAACACTGCACATGGATTGCAAATGAATGAATCGTTAATTGATTGATTAAAATCGGGTTTGACAAATGATAATGAACCAACATGGGTGACATTCTAATCGTTGTTATTCGTGACAATGTTTGTACTGTTTAATGATCATGCACCTTTTACGAGTGTCAAACAGTTCGGTGCGGATTCGTTCAGATTGCACTGAAAGGGACCAGTCAAATGATGTACTGGCTCCAGTGTTTGTAAGTTTAATATTGTGAAGCGAATTCTTTGTGACAAACGTGGCACATGAATTTAGTTGGATTCTAATGTTGATGTTATCAGACATATTTGTTAATTAAAATAGCATCTATGCATGAACAGCACTGCATGTACACTAAATCACGCTGATGAAGGCACAAGCTTGTGGCAACATTGTCCAAAATGGCTCGATCGGCCAACACGTGAACTCGCTCTCATGAATTACAAATTGTCGTTGATAAAATACAAATGCAGACTCACGTGTGACAATGCCCGTCGAACGACGAATGCACACATAGTCTCGATTAAGTCACATTGATTCTCATCAAAGCAACTTGCCCATTTGGAGCACCGCTCTTGACCGCCACATTCGCAATTGCATTGTATCGATAATGCACTGCAGCGAAGACAACTGTGCTACTAGTGGAGATCGATTCAAAACAGTCAAATTAAAATGACCAAACATAATGACGCCCTTTAGTTATTTTAATCGGCATAATGATTGAGGAAAGCGAACTCGATAATTTGTAATTACAAGTGAATGTAAATTCAGATGCAAATTAGAATCACCAAATCGACTGACTGCCGGTCATCTTCGGTCGAAACAATTTGGCTCAATAACTGTCAAAATGTTGCTTAAATGAAGCAACGACAAGACAATTCATACAATTAAGCAAGAATATTTTAATAACTGCAAATGATCGTTACAAAGTTGGTGTCAGGCCTTGAGAAGTGTCTTTTGACATTACTTGTCACCTTTGTTCGACTTGTCCTTGATTTGTTTGGCCTTCTCCTCATCTCGACGTTGTTGCAGTTCTTCGTGTGCCTTACGAATCACCTCCCTGATCTTGTAGATTGCTTTGGCAAATGGAGTTTCTGCCACGAGAAGGCTGCCCTCCTGACCACCAGGTTCCTTCGACTGCTTTTCGAGCTTCTCCTTGGTCTCCTTCTCCTGTTCCTCGATCAACTGTTTGATTAGCTCAGCTTGCTTGAGAGTCTGCTCCGAGGTGCAATTCGTGGTACATCGGGACGAGTCACAGCAATCTGTTCGAACGACCAGGTGGTCAGACTTGCCTCGGACGATGAAGGACTTGCTTGAGGATGCGTGCCACCACTGTCCTTACTCGGCTCGGTTGCATTCAATGGCGAACTGTTGGCTGTTGAGTCTTGGTACGACGATTTGGTGGCTCCTTCACTTGAGTTGTTCCCGAGCGGCGAACCATTCACCAACTTGTTCTCTGCACGAGGCTCCATAGGCTTGTCCAGATTGGTCTGAGGATCACGTTCATCGTTTACATTCGAACGGCTTGGCTCGGAAGGCTGTTCAGGTGCACTTGGACATAACGATTCCACTTTCTTGGCTTCTGTTCCTTGAAATTGTGCTCATTAACTACCAGAACAACATCACTCAAGAATGAGCCATTGAGAAGAGTGTTCAAATCAGTGATATGCTGCTTCGAGGCTAGTTCTTGACACAATTGACTTTGTTTAGCACTGGAATGGTCAATTGGCTGGTCAAGATACACGGTCATCTTTAAATCATCATAGTTAGTAAAGTAAAATAGACATTTACAAAACATATATACCTCACACAGAACAGTCAATTTGCCATCATGCAGAAGTCCATTTTCATTGTTTGACACAAATTTACGACTCGCAAATCGGTTCCAGCCCCAGGAATATGAAAGATACGTGAATAGACACAAAGCAGCTAAAATTGAAATTAAACAGATTATTTATAGAATAAAGCAATTGCAAACAACAATGATACATACTTCGAGTGACCTTCTTATGACCTTCCTGGTCGAGAAAAGAAATACTAAACTCAATTCGGACTGGTTTGCTGCCTTTGTACACGAGACATGTGCAGATGTGACCTTTATGTTCGCCAGTTGTCCCGTTTAGGCTTACACTGACTTGAAATAGATTCTCATTCTCATTGAGGACTGAGAATTCGGGTGATTCGACAGTTGAATAGTCATCGTAACCAGTTGGTATAGTTGCACAGAATGCCATAAAATCGCAGATTTTCCATTTGAAGTTCGCCTTGTGGGCGATCAAGCTATTCGTTTCGGCACAGATAGTTTCAGGTTGAGAAATAATGCAATTCATCGTTCGTTATTTGCCTAAAAAGGATTTGAAGATTCGATGATTTAGGGTAATGAATTCTATTATGGATTGAATGAGATTTCCTCGTTAAATTTGGAAGCCTTAATTTGTTGAAGTCTTCGTACTTCGCAGCTTGGTCAAAATTGAGTTCAACTCTGTCCTCGTCGATAGTAAGCCTCGGTTTATATATTCAGTTGTGTGTTTGCGAGTGTCCAATGTTGACTTACTCGAGATAATGTCGTACAACGTTGCAATGTCAACAAGAAAGAAAGCGGAATGTCAGAGAGAAAACTTTAAGGTCGAAGTTGAGGTCAATTTGGCTGAGTCAGACCTTCTGAGTATCGTCATTGAGGGCAATTTCAAATGGTACTATTGAGATAATGGATCCATTCCAAATTTAGTGTCAAAAATCATGATTTACAGGCAACGAAAGCCTCACAAGAAAGTAAACAAGAAAAGTAAAGTAAATCATTTACTGTAAATGTCATTACTAAATGACCAGTGTTTGACCACTTGTTATGAGTATTACCTGAGTATTCAGAAAAGTATAATTTTAGTACCAATATTGGTCCAATAATCGTATTTTGGGTCATAAGTAAACAAAATTATATGCATTTTTTTCTTATTGCATGTGATTTTAGGGGCAGTAAAGCACCCGAATGTGCGTTGGCCATTAAAAACGCCACTGTTACTCTCTTATTTTGCTCAATAACTAGTCACTAGCACATGGTTATGTTTGTTGGGCCAGTTTTGCGCGCCTTCTTGTTTCCTCCAGTTTGCGACTTCTGTCAATTCAAAATGGCGAGCACTTGGGTCATATCAACTTTACCCAAAATCGTTTCATCGCTCTCAACTCAACATTCAAAATTTAAGTCAAATTTCTCTGTGCTGGCCACCAATGAGGACCGCGTGCAATTTTGTCTAGGCGAAAAAATCATCCAGCGTTGGGTTGGTCGGTTTGTGAGTCAATTTGGGTCAAACCAGAACGGTTTAAAGTGCTCCAAAACTTCTGCCAAACATCGAGAGAAGGGAAATGACTACTTTCAAGCAAAGAATTATAAACAAGCTATTGACCTTTACAATGCGGCAATTCGTTTTGCACCTCAAAATGTAGACTCCACTTCTGAGTTTGCATTTGCATATGGAAATCGTTCGGCGGCGTACTTTCAAATTGATCAACACGAAAATGCGTTAAAGGACATTGATGCTGCATTAGCACTTGGCTATGATCGATTCAAACCGGTGACCAAATTACAACTTCGGAAAGCTGACTGTCTCATTCGACTTGGACGAGCCTCGGAAGCCAAAGAATTGCTTCTTTTTATTCAAAAACCCACCGAAGACAAAAGTGACGCCAACCGTTGGATTGAGCTAAACGACCGAATCAAGTTGTTGGGTGACAATAATTCTTCGAAGACTGCTGAGGCTAAAATTTCTTTGATTGAAAAACTTGTTTCATGTTGGTGTCATAAACCACTGCCCAAAAAGTTTGTGGGTTATATGCTTGTTTTGATTATCAGACTTCCCAAATGGTGTGGAGTCCTCATCTATGGCGTCAATCAAACGGACTCTATGATCTCACTCACCAATTGGTGGTCAACAAGCGAAGAACTTCACGTGCTCTTTGTCGAGTCTTTATCGGTGAAAATCATCTCAGTTTCGCTAATGGACTAGATCTTCAAGAGACGGTACGGTACAATCCAACTACCGACCAATACTTGTCATATCTTTAGCACTTGCCTGTTGCACCTCGTTTGTACAATAGTTGGCGTGGATTCGTCAAATGTCAATGCACGCTCGATGATGCTTTCTAAGTTTACCTTTCATCACTCAAGCTGGATGGAACGTGTTTTTAATTTTATTTTATGTCATGCTGTTTCATCGTTGACAATCAGCGTTAACAAGCTCATTCAAACTGAAGATGCATGCATGGCTACTTTCCAAACTTTTCTGTTGAAGACCAATGGCAAGATGGTGGTTCGAATGTGGTGGTAGATATTGTCGATAATAAAATGGTGGCCAATGCCATGAATTAAAAAAAAATATCGCTGCTAATTATCCAACAAGTCATGGTAAAGGTGATATTTAAGCTCTTACTACTATTCTTAACTGGCATTTATAAATAAATAGTTATTGAATCGACCTATTTGTGTTCCTTGTGCCTTTTATGGCTCGTTGCTTAATTAGCAATGCTAATTATAATTATCTAATAGATAAACCCCCAACAAGTCATCTTGCACCTGCATTGAATTACCGATTCTCGGCCGCAGCTTTTAAACTTTTCACCTGCACGGCTCGATATGTTACAGATTAGCCAAATTGGCTTGTTCTCGGAAACTTTTCTCTCAGGCTTCATTAATAGATTTTGCACTCACACTTTGATTGGACTAACATTGACCATTATCGATGGAATATAATGCAAATGCATCACCAGCCAACTCTCACCTGGAATGGGCACATTGGCACATGTGGCACATGTATAGCCGCTATACTATAGCGGGTGTCCATGTAGCGACATGACAACTCACATTATTCGATGCGGTCAAACGAGATGTCTCACTCAATGATACCAATGAAACAAGTGGCAGCTGCACCAAGCCACTGAAACTTTTTGCTCCTTTAAATAGGTGACTTGGTGCGCCCAGTGGAGACTATTAGGTCACCGAGGCAGCCAACCACGAATCATCTTGTGCCTTGGATGGCAAGTGGCATTAGCAGAGCACCTGGCATACCTTGACATTTTCCCATCACATTTCACTCATTAAAGTGATCCTCTCGGCGGTTTTAATATTTCACACAACTTAGTTTAGGTTTGTTTTGGTTTGCTTGCCTGGCATTGGACAAAGTAAATTATCTCCTTAATCTGTTTCATATTTGTAATTTATGAAACATTCATTGAAACTTGATCTGACTCGGCTCGAATTGCCGTTTCTGTTTCATTCCAACCATCACGAC
This sequence comes from Rhizoglyphus robini, assembly GCA_023373905.1. Taxonomy (NCBI): domain Eukaryota; kingdom Metazoa; phylum Arthropoda; class Arachnida; order Sarcoptiformes; family Acaridae; genus Rhizoglyphus; species Rhizoglyphus robini. The sequence continues at coordinate 41,326 of JAKIJQ010000318.1, read as the reverse complement.
CTGTATCACGATGAACGTGTATCGACTGTGTTCCCTTCTCGTTGTTGTTCGTTGTCTCGAATCATCACATGTGTAAATATCAGATTGCATTTATGGCTGCTCACCCAGCGAAAAGGAGAATGAATTTCTGTGTGTGAAATGTTGCCGATGGCATGACTTTATTGCCCGCTTCCTCACACTCAACTGGTGGTGATTGAAATGCAAATATCAATTCAAAAGCAACGATTGCCGCCAAATGGAATTATTGCAAACAATGTTTGCCAAACATCGACAATAATTGTGCCTTTTAACAAACCGCAACCACAGCCTTAAATCCGAAGCTATTCAAAGGGATATGCTTATTTGCATTTTCGTGGTTCGTGGTTCACTAGACTAACAGCGGACTTTGCATTGCAAACTGGATCATAACTGAGCAGCAGTTTAGTCGAACAGCTGCTTCACTGTGTGCCCGTTACCGATCTCTTCCCGCCTTTGCTTTCTCTCGACTTGGCAGCTATAACGTGCCAGAACTCGGTGCGAGCGAGATAAGCCGTGGACAAATTTAGACATCATGGCCGTCCATATGGAGCCGATTCGAGCAGAGACTGAGCGAGCAATTCACTCAACAACGGACCGAATTCGAGCAACCAATTCGAGTCACGGATCGGTGATTCTGAAAATGTTCGTGGTGCATTTCTTATAAGATAATTATCGGTGGATGAATGGAGTATAATCGGTGTCAGTGAACAGAACACCGTCCAGCAGCTCCCAGAAGTGCAATCAACATTAGCAATTTACATCTCTAGAGATCTACACATTCTCGCACACATCGAGTCATATCGGCGCAACTCGTTGCCAATCGTTGCGAGTCATTTGGTGCCAAACACGGCTCGGCTCAAAGCGAGCACACCAACTCGGACCAGTGAGGCACCAATAGAGTGGTCAAAATGCAAGACCCGACACAAACAAGTCGTTTGACAGAAGAACGACTTGTCCATTTGCGGAATGTATCTAGAGATCGGAGGTTTGCATCACATTCAATTTGTCATTGACCGAGCATAGTGCTCATCGGTACAGCACTTTTCAATCTCAAGTTCACATGTCAATCGGTCAATTAGCGTACAACGTCTCGAAAGTGCATTGTCAGTTCGGTTTCTCACGTCAGATCAATTAATACAATTAGGTTACTTCACCAAACAAATGTCAATCCACACAAAGATTCCAGTTTGGTCTCCATCGATCATCAACATCACTATCGCGTCCACACTCACCGATAATCCTTACCGACACGTTCCTATTTCGCCACCGATCGGGCACGATCGAAGGAAGTGAGCATTGAGCAGATCAATGAGTTAGTTAGTGAACATTGTTCACTGAACAACGATGGGTTCACGGAAATATGGATAGGTGAGGATATGACTCGATCAGTGACGAGGTGGCTGGCTGGCATCGATGGTCGGTCGATCAGTTTCGATTCGATTGAGCACGCACCGATTGAGCCAAGTGAGTCTTCGATGCCTGACTGCCCGATGGTTTCAGAAGTGCATTCGAAGTGCATCACTGGCAATGTGACAATGGCCATAACACCGAACCTGGCCGGGCCACGACGGCGACATCGACGTGCTTCACTGGTTACAATTGACTTAAGTGTAACACTAAACTGCGAAAGTGGTTGGGACTGACTCGACTGGCACAACCACCGCACAGGTAAGAAGAGTGCGAACGGTGCAAAGCAACAAAGGAAGGCAGGCAGTGGTGGATGTGCAATGCCAGATCTTTGAGTGACCATTTTAGTTTGCTTCATTCTCCTAGCTATAGGCAAAAGTCCATTAAAGAGAGCGACAGTGCGAACTGCACGGTGTACCAAAAGTCAGATTAAACTCGAATTCAACATTTTTACTGTTTTGATTGTCTCAATGAACACTATATTTGTTCAATGCCAAATGAAAAGTAATAAACAGTTTTGTTTTAATTTAATAATTTAATTGTAATAAAGTTGCAAATGCGTGACGGTGGCAAGAGTCTGCCATGAATTGTGTGCGAGTGGCAGCAAGTGAATGAATTCATTCATTGTGGTCGTTGTCTTTGTCTTGGGCCTTTTTCTGGTTGCCAAGCGTAGACGAGAAGCAGCTCGTGGTCTTGGTTGTGTTCTTGGTTGTGTTCTTGGTGTTGTTGGTGGTGCTCTTGGCGTTCTGGCTGTTACTGCTTGATTTGGTCGTAGAACGAGTGCGAACTGCACTCTTCTTCCCATAAGGACTTTTCGACTTGGTTCGTGCTGGGTTACATTTCGACTTGGGTCGCGCCTTACTTTTCGGACCAATCGACTGTTTGCTGTTGCCTGCGCTCTTGGTTCGCTTGCGGGTTCCATCCGTTGACTTTGGTCGACGAGTTGACTTCTTGGACTGGTCCACTCGAAAGTCCATGCTTGGAGATGTAGCTCGCTGGGTGGCAGTGCCACTGGCACTCTTCTGAGGCAAGTCACTCTTGTCGGGCAAGTGTTGCGCGATGGGTGCCATCTGTGCGGCGAACCACTCGTGATGCATTAGTTCGCACATCAGCATTCGCTTTTCAGGGATGGGTTCGAGCAGACCACGGATCATCTCACGACAAGTGTCGCTCAGCGGGTGCGACACGGCCCACTGGATGTCCGACTTGACAGCTTGTGCCAGTGCATTGTTGTCGTCTTCGTCGTCGAAAGGGTACGTCGACTGGATGATGGTGAACAACATGACACCCAGAGCGTACATGTCGATTTCGAAGGCATTGTATGGCTTGTGTTGCTTCAGCTCTGGCGCCATGTAGTTGGGCGTGCCACAATAGCTCTTGCACGCAATTAGTCCTGTCTTCTTGCGATAGACCACTCGGCTTAGACCAAAGTCGGCAATCAGGATGACGATGTTGTTCGGTGGGGTCGTCTTCAGTAGAATGTTGGACAGCTTCAGATCACGGTGCGCAATTTTCTTTGCGTGCATGTAGGCGATGCCATTGGTGATCTGAGCAAATGGCTTTTTGGCGTCCTCCTCGGTGATGGGACTGTTCTTCTGGTATAAGAAGCGGTAGAGGTTTCCAAAGTCGGCATAGTCCATGAAGATGTATAGGTGGTCATTGATGATGAAGTGCTCGAACAAGCGCACAACGTGTGGATGCTTGACCTTTTCCATCACGAACAGTTCGTTCTTGACATCGGCCATCTTTGCATTGTTCGAGTAGTCGTCGCCAATGTCCACCACCTTGCAAGCCATCGTTTGACCATCGGGGTCATCCACTTTGCGAGCCTTGAACACCTTGGCGAAGCCACCCTCGTCAATCATCTCCAACAGTTGCACACCACGGTCTTGAAGTACTGCCTTGGCATTGGGATACTTCGTGTCGGGCACGCGGTAGATCTTGGTCAGCGCTTCTGTCTCGATCGCGGACGGGGTCGATAACTGCGCCATGAACTCAGACTTGGTTTGGGTCACTTGCTTGCATTCGCTTGGAGGAGAGGCCACAGCTTGCTCAACTTGCACCTTCTCGTCTCGTTCGTTGGTAGGGCGGGCAAGATTCGGGTCAGTCTCACTGGGAGTGGCGAAAGTATGAGCATTTGGATCCTTGCTAGAACACTGACCCATTTTGAAAGCTCAAGATAATACGAACCAAACAAGCCAAGTGGAGACCTTCTTATAGTGCCGTGAAAAGCCAAAAAGTTCATCGTGTCGAATGTCATCGACTCGAATGTTCTCTAATGATTCGAGTTTGTGAGCAACGTTGACTATTCTAAGTTGAACTTGACAGTCACATTCGATTTTAATTTGGTTCGCCAAAACTGGTCATCATTAACACGTCACATCAAATGAGGCAAAGCTGAGAGGCTGGATCATTTAGAACAAAGTCAACAATCGATATCAATTGAAAGCGAGCTCAGACGGCAATGGCAATTCGACTAGAAAACTTTAGTGGAGGTGATTTCGCCATTTTTATGCAAGTCACAATGACCATGCATCCATGGAAGGAGTTCAATTAAATTGTAGTGACGCTAATGAGAGAAGGGTCATTACAACCAATCAGCAGGTAAAGCTAATGCAAAAAGAGCAAAATGTAATGATAAATATTGCTTTAATAGCGTGAGCAATGAATGGTGCTCGAAATTGACAAGTTAGCTGTGGGTTGCTGCATTGTCACTATGCACAATTTGCAGTTTACTTCTTGTTGATCTGCGATCCAGCGGTGGAAGAAGCAGTGGAAGAGGCAGCTGAAGTGCCGGCAACTGATGATCCACCAGCTTTGGAGCCACCGGCCTGAGATGAAATAGACGAACCACCGGCGGCATGACTTGCACCAGCAGTGGAACCACCTCCAATGGACGATCCAGCCACAGATGAACAAGCTTTACTGCCACCACCGGCGTTTGAGGTGCCGCCAATTGATGAGCCTCTCAGAGAGGAACCACCAGCTTTACTTCCCGCCACATTCGAGCCACCGACAGAGGAGCCCGCAATAGATGAGCCAGCATTGGAAGCACCAGCCACCGAGGAACCTGCTTTACTTCCGGCTACACTTGAGCCAGCGATCGAAGATCCAGCCACAGATGAGCCTGCCTTGCGGCCACCGACAGACGATCCAGCGGTTGTCGAGAGAACAGAGCCGCCAGCTTTCGAACCACCAACTGAGCTCGCACCAGAAATTGCCGATGAAGCGCCAGAAGTGGCGGACAGTTTGCTTCCCGCGGCCGAAGTGCCTGAGGTTGCGGACAGAGTAGAGCCAACATTGGAGCCAGCCGCAGAACTGCCCATGGAAGAGCCAAGCTTAGAAGCGACAGTGGGAGCCAACTGGGGCGATGGCGGTGGAGCTTGAACTTGAGACGGAACTGAAGGTCGCTCGGCGACCACTTTCGAGGGAGCCTCCACTTTGGAAGGAACTGCTGCTGATTGATGGGCTGACGGTGGGGCCTCGGATGGTGGTGGCTCGTGTGGTGGCGAGTTGTCCTGTGGTGGCTCTAGACAAGTAAAAAGACAGTTAGCAAGGAGGCAATACATTGACCAAAGTATAACTTACTGGAACCTCCGCAACCCATTGTACAGTAAGGAGCGAATAAAGAGTTGACAAGTAAACAGAGGAAACAAGTCAATAAGCACGAATGATCAGATATTGTAATGTTTTGGGCTTTATGAAAACATTTGGGTGCGATTGTTGGCAATCACACGACAACAGCCAAATAACGAATGTTTGCTTTGGCTAGGCAAAAGAACTTTTTTGTGATGACTTTCATTGAACCAATACAATTTGTTCACAATGCTGATTTGGTGTTACGTCAAATTGGTGATTAGATTCGATTAAGATTGACAAACGGCTGTCGCCGTTTCACCGAATTATGCTTGCATATAGTTTTCAATAGAAATGCACACATAAATAAACATTTAAATGTGACAACCACCATTTCTAATAAATTACTTTTAATTGGTGTGTGAAACGCTGACACTGCATTGAGTTTGCGAATGTAATTTGCCCATTCAACAGAACGTGCGTTATTGAGCTTATTGTGCTCCTGCACAAGTGTTATTAGGATGGAGACGGTCAACATTGGCCCAGTTACCGATTGAGTGTAAGGCCAGGTTAATAAATTATGAATTATGAATGTGCAAGTGCACTTTTGCCAATGTCACAAGCAGTGCGCCTAAATGGCAACCGAGCTCAATGTGTTAGCCTAATTAGACGTCCACTTGCAATTGCATACAGTTTGAAAAGAACGTCAATCACGGCTGGCTTGACTTGCACAAACCGTGTTTACAACGCCATTTGCACTAAAGGCTAAGTGCATACCCACCGCCACCAATAACAACTCGTCATTAGCAAGTGATGGCCACTGTCACACTCGAAATGGCAAGCAAGTTATTAATATTATTTCGATTTTCTGGTTAGACCATTTGTTTGTTTGCCTTTCAGTTTGTAGTCTGAACTAATGTAAATACTTCATTGCTGCCTGACTGTAGGGAATAGTTTCTCTGTTCGATTGAACTTATTAATTATTTATTTCTGGGTAAACGAAGTGAGTTCAATGGAGAACATTATAGCTCACTGTAAAGTACGATGTCACTCATTGCAATGAAGCACTCGGCCAAATAAAACTCGCACAGCCCCGCGCCAATATTGGCATCTCAGATTAGCATAGCAAAGTTCATCAAATAAATCGATTTGATGTACGTGCATTGAATAATAAAGTTAGTTTTCATTTGCTTTAGAGTTTATTACTAAAATAAATGTAATAATTTGAAGTAAATTGTTCTCCTTGAGAATGAGAAGCAATTATGAAAAGATGGCGCATAGTAAAGTTGCGCATTGGCATGGCACACATTGGAGTGTGGTGTGTGTGTTGGTGTGCATGTTCATTTCTTCGAGTGCAGACCAGATCGACGTGTCCTCATGCTTTGTCCTCGAGATGTCGCATTGATGTGGCGCGATTGCTTCGAGTCGACAGCTCTTTTTGAGATCGAGTTTGCTTGAGCAGAACGGCCCATTCCAGAACGGCCTGTGGCTTGCATTGAAGCGTTCGCGCTGGTGCGTTGCTTGTTAGAAGCCATTCGAGCGGACAGATTTCCTGGACCTTTCAAACCTCGCGATCGAATCGATTTGAAGCTCTTGCCTTGAGAGATCCTTCTCTGGCTTCTGTCTCCAGTTGGGGCACGTGCAGTGCTGTGGTCCTTCAATGAGCTTTTCTTGTGGTGGTGCTTCTTCTTGCCCATTGCCTCGCGAATGCACCACAGAAGACAGCACAGGAGCAGTATCAAAATGATCAACACGATAGCGATGATTATGCCAACCTTGGAGCCAGAGTTGCCAATGTTGTGCACATCGCCCGAGCACTGGATAAAGTCGGCATATGGCACGGTGGTGAAATGCACAGGCACGCCTTTGGTGTCGTAAACAGACTCGGGGAAGATATAAATATGCTCTTTTCCAAACTTCTTGTCGGTGACAAAGCCCTTCATGACTGGCCAGTCCAAAGTCGAACTCTTTTCATCCCTCCTAGTCGACACAGTGATGGTGTCGTTGTCGCCTTTGTCCATCGAATAGAATTTGCCTTCTTCTGCAGGCTGCAAAGCTGGCAGTCCGTTTTTCACACTAGCCTTGACTGTTTTCTGCTTAAAGCTATACTGCATGATCTAAAAGACAAAATGAGTATACCATAGCAATGACAATGCCAATGTGCACCAAGTGAGCTTACATTCAGTCCACTGCCAACCTTGTGGATGGCATAGAATTTGTTCACATCGCTTGATGATATTTGCACCTGATCATCTGAGCCACCGTAGAACAGTCCTCTGTCTGGCATGTTGCTTTTCATGTCATAGAGGACTCCCTCGGACTGGTTTCCCTTGGTGGTGAGAAATAGGTACTCGCTATCGGAATCGGTCACTACAAAAGAGTTGTAGATGGATGATGGATACTTGTTCACCAGTGCAATGTAGCCATTGTACTTGTACAAAGTGGGCCACTTGTCTTTGACCGTCACCGTATCGGTGGTCATCATCAACTTGTCGATTGACGAGTTCAACGATGAGGCGGGCAATTCGTACACGATCTGGTCGCCGGCTTTGTCCGGATTGGTGAGTACAATGATTCGGTCCTTCAACTTGCCAATGCACAAGATCGAATCCTTCGGAGAGGAGCCTTGCGAACAGATTGCCTAAGAATGACAAGTAGAACAAGTGTTACTCATAAGAAAGGAGAAAGCAACAAGTGCACACTTACCCCACTGTTGTCCGAAGCATCTTCTGATGATAGGCGGCAATCGAATGGTTCGAAATTGAGCACAATCACAAACGACAGCAGAAGAAATGATGGTGCCTTGCGTAGTCGATTCATTTGCATGTTGAGAGAGGCAAGTAGAAGAAGAAACTAGCACACAAAATTGACACTCCAATTCAAATGGTGACACTTTTATATACCCAAAATGACTCAAACTTAGTGAACAATTAGACCAAAATCGTTCCAAATTTCAACTAAGTGACGTTGATTATACTGACAAAGCACTTCGAAATATGTAGTTCGATTCATAGTGACATTGAGCATTATTGAGCATTGGAATCGAAACTTGTTAGTTGAACTATTTCTTTAATTTGAAAAGGCATTATTTGCTCGAATGTGCTAATACACGTAATGTTCAGTCTCAGTGAAACGTGGCATATTTTAAATAAGAAACAACACGTTAACTATCATGGTATGATATTCCATTTTGATTTATTTCTACTGGCACGTACATGAACGTGTAATGTTCCAATTTGAATGACAATCAACAATCGATCATAAGGTCTATATGAGAGGACTGAGTCCTGAGCCAATGGTTGTTTGTGACTTGATTTTTCCTGCTACTTCATTCAAGTCAAGTATGTCGTCTCACAAGTCATCTGGCAATTCGAGCAACTCAAGTGGATCGTCAAGCCTTTCGGGCAGTCACAGCACTGGATCAAGTGGCCAATCGGGCAGTGCTTCTTCGAACAGTCGCAGCGGCTCAAAAGATTCCAGCAGCGGAGGATCAAGTATCTCTGGAGGCAGCCACCACAGCAGTGGATCAAATGGCCGGTCGGGCAGCAATGCAAGCGCAAGCCAGACACGAAGTGGCCGCCCAAACAGTCGCCAGTCGCCAAGTCAACAGACAAGCCAGAATCAAGGCTCAAACGTTGGTGGAGTGTCCACTGGTTACCAGTCGGGCTCAAACGTTGGTGGAGTGTCCACTGGTTACCAGTCGGGCTCAAGTGCGACCAAGTCGTCCCACAAAAGCACTGGTGGCCTTGGCATCGAAGCAGCTATGGGGTCAAAGTTGTTCGCTCGGTGCGAACTGATGACCGACTTCGAGCTGGAGGATGGTGGCTCCAAGCTGAAGACCTCCTACGAGTCTGGCTCAAGTGCAACTGGCTCAGGCGTCTCTCCCGTGGACACCAAGTACAAGTCTGGCTCCAGTGAAGTTCAATCCTCTGTTGCTCACTCGAACTCCAAGTCTGGCTCAGGCGTCTCTCCCGTGGACACCAAATACAAGTCTGGCTCCAGTGAAGTGCAGTCATCTGCCAATTCGAAAGCCAGCTCAGGTGCCACATCTTCAAGCAGCCTGTCTGGAACTGCCATTTCTGCCTCGAACACAAGTTCGACTGCTTCTCATGGCTCGTCTGGCACATCGAAAGCATCCTCGGCTGGTGGCTCAAGTCAGTCTAAGAGCAAGACCAGCTCACAAGGATCATCGCGAAAGTCCAGTGGCACCGGAAGCAAGGCCAGCAAGTCTTCGCCAGACAGTGAGCCGAACAAGTCTTCCTCTTCGACCACTGCGTCCAAGAAAAGTAAATGAACAGAGTGAACTGTTCACTAATTCACTGTTCGCACTTCATAGTGCATTCAAATTAACCAATTCTCATTAAATGGTTATTACTTTTCATTGTGCACTTATTTATTGCAATTTGAGCGACGACACTGAGTACCACTTTTACAGTAATGTGTCCCAAAACAACATTGCCGCATTTAGTCGACTGTACAAAGCTACCGCTAGCGCGCTATGTTGGCGTCATCCCTGATATTTGTGTTGAGCACTCAGTCAAATCATCATTGTGTTCTGCACTCGAATTCTTTGTGGGTATTGGTCAAAACTGTGTCTAGTCCAATTGCATGCAAAGGTCCTCTAGAGAAAACAGGTGCGTTTTGATTTATTGCAGACGGCGGGCCAATGTTAATTGATACAATCAGTTTACCTTGAAGATTGTGCACATTTGACAGTGGAATATGTTGAATTGGTTTAATATGACAATAACCCCGCACATTAATGCATTCATTACTCATATTGGCAGTGTCAAATTCAAATCAATGTCGCACACAAGTCTGGAAGTCGATTGCAGATCGAGCTCGAGCTATAGCTCTGCTTGTGGCAATTGACACACAATAGAGGCACACCACGAACCAATCGATGTGCCTTGCTGGTGAATGTTCGCCGAATGATCAATTGCTAATATTCGTTCTACAAGTTAGACTGAGTAAGTGAAATAGTGGTGTTAGTGCATTGGTAACACAAATTTGCTTAAGCACCACCAAGAAATCGAGTTTGCATTTGTCGAGAGTCAAAGACTGAAATTGTTGTGGCTCAACTAGAGGCAGTGTGAGTGTGAACTTCTGTGAAGTGACCGAGAGTAGTCATATCCGCACATGTGTGCACTATAGTCATGCATTATGCATACTGTATGCCATACACGAACATATTTCGCTCACCTAGCACTAGCGCACTGCCTCGCCGTATCTGGTCAAGCGGTTGACTCGGTTTGGCATTGGAGCCATTCCTCATTGCATCCAATTAGCAATCATCGACCGTTGAATTCAATGCCATTAATGGCAATGGCGCACTGAGGCATTAGCTCAATTGATCTAGTTGCTGTTGCTGTTCGGCAATACACTACCCGACTATTAGCTTTGGGACAATTGGACAATCAAGCCAGTTTGTGTCAATTGTTTCGTTTCAGGCTGATGCATGCCTGGCTAGAGCCATAATAATTATGATAATTGGTATATACCTGTAGTGGCCAGGCTTTGAAAAATGATTGACACATTGTACAAATTAGCTTTATTGCGTGATGCCAATTGTGGGCAATGGCATGCGAAAATGTCTCATTGTTTGGTTGCTTTATCGATTATTCCATTGGTGCAATTGCCTGATAAGGCAACACATAAGCATTAACTTGTCCATGGCGTAGCATCAAACAATGCAGAAAAATCGGTCATTGATTGGTTGGCTAATCGAAGCACTGAGAATAAAGATACTGGCGTTTCTGGATCGTTTTGAACAAAACTGTAGTTTTAGGCTGTTAGGTAAACTATATAACGTATATAAATTGAACAACAACGCGAGCCACCCTTAAGGGTTTTGAAATTTCCATTGAGTAATTTGGACGCTTCCTGGCATTAAGGCAATTTTGTTCAGGCTCGACTTTCGGACTTTTATTATATAATGCATATTATGGCAGGCAAACATGACTGCTACGAAAACACTAACAATTGTGCCTTATGCCACCAAACAATATAAACATTGATCATTTAGCATTTATTTGCATTTTAATAATTGAAAGTAGTGCAAAATAAATGTAATATTTGTAGAAGTGAGCATGAATAGATCGCTCATGTGAGGAATGCACTAATGCATCATTTCTTGGGTGGAGTGTTTTTTATCTGCTTAACAATTGTTAGGTCCAGGACTACCACTTTTGCCTTTTGGGGAGGTATACAATTGTCAGGACTAGAAAGGCGTCGAGCCCTTTGTTCAACTGAGTCTGGCTGGACACCACCACGCCCACCATGTTGCATCGCTTAGGAAGCCAGTTGTCTTGCTCTGCTTTCAACGAGACCAACACTGACTCAATATCCTTCTGTTGTGCCACTTGACCATTCTTCTTGTTCTTGGTGTGATGGCGACTCGGCTCAAACAGTCGACCAAAGGGAACAGCCATTTATAAAGCTTGTAAGTCATTGCCTTCGATGACATCGAACTTGAGCACTGATTACCACACAGAGGGTGCAATTGTTTCGAGATCCAAAGTTGAACTCTTTCACAGTCTTCCAATGATTTTCATGAGTTCGACATTTCTGACATCACTTGACACCATCGGAAAAAGTTGCTGTTGACAAATTAGTGGGAAAGTGTCGGCTGTCCTTTTACTTGTTTTCTGAATTCGTTATCAATTGGAAATTCCCACACGTCCAAAGTTAGGTACCTAGAACGTGCTCCAGTCACTGGAGTCCAGTACTTTGAATTCGTTTTGAATCGGCCCGAACAAAGCATCGTCCATTAAGGTGCTCCAGTCTTGTCTTGTTTTGTTTGTGATTCCTTTAATGGCAACTTTGGTCCGAACCTATCGCCTCTTTCAAGTCTTTGAGTTCATGCTATTCCAACACTGGTCGAATTGAGCCCAGTCGGAAGAGCTTGCACACACAAACGGCGATAGGAGACAAAAATAACTTGATCACAAATCACGACGAATCAAACACATAAGACGTGGAGTCAGTGGACGAAGAGGCAAGCTGCCAATTGTTCGAGGAAATGCCCAATGTGACCAAGTTGGAGCTGCTCTGTGCCGAGGACGAATTCACCGACGGGCTCATCGATGGCAATCTCGCTGACTCGGTGGTGGCACTGGTGGAGCATTGGGCCGACTCGCTGGTCACTCTACGACTGTGGTTTCAGTTTGGCCCGAACAACCTGACCGAACTCGTGGCTGCCATCAACTCGTTGCCAGCCCTGCAGAACCTCACTTTAGAGATCGTGGAAAAGGGCTCCGATGCTGTTGAAGTGCCCATCGATCTGCCAATTTTGGCAAAGCTGGACGAATTCTTCTTTTGCTACCCAACTCTAACCGAACAGTTCATCGAGTCAGTGGCCAAGCATGCCAACACCAGCGGCAAACTGATGCGTGTTGGACTTCGCACTTCGAAAGGCATTTCCGAGGAGCAACTTGTCATGCTCCAACGTTTGGCTCCTGTGCTGTCCACTCGATTTGTGCACCTTCCCGAGATGCACCGACCGTTCTCGGCAGACAAACTGAAAGTCTTCTTCGGCGATTTCCGCTCGCTCACTTCTCTGGACATTGACTGTGCGGAACTGTCCTTGGTGGCACTGATCAACTGTCTCTCCCCGTTGACATCTTTGATCTATCTGCGGCTTTTGAACGCATTCGCCCACTTGGAGCACTCACTCGCTTCCGAAGACAACATACCAACCGAACAGATCGCTCAACTCAGTTCGGTGCTGGGCCTCACTCTCGAGCTGTTCGCTCCTTCTCATTTGGAGCTCGAATCAAAGCAGTGGGGATGGATTTTCCCTTCGGTGCAAGAAATCAAAGTCACCAACCACAACACCAACTGCTTCCTGTGTGACCAGGCCTCTCTTCTTGGTCTTTCAAAGTCGTCCACCGACATCAAGATCAAGTGCATCCGAAAGTTAATGCAGCCACTGAAGCAGTGTGCCAAACTGAAGTCAACTGCCCCAGTCGACATCGTCTCCGGTGGCACTGATCAAAATCAGTAGTCTCAAGCCAAAGTGGCTCTTTACACTTTAGACTCTAAACAAGCAATAAATTACTTTGCTATATCTTGGGTAGAACATGATTTATTTTGCATGCGAGACTGATTGCCGTATGATTTTAAAATTGAATTAAAATTGATGAAAACATTTCCCACAATCAAACGTGTTTTCTGTGGACAAAAAGGACAGTCGGATTAGATAAATAGACAGTATTAGCAAATCCTACAATCAAACGTGTTTTCTGTGGACAAAAAGGACAGTCGGATTAGATAAATAGACAGTATTAGCAAATCCTACAATCAAACGTGTTTTTCTGTGGACAAAAAGGACAGTCGGATGCGATAAATAGACAATGAAAGCATTTCCCACAATCAAACGAGTTTTTCTGTGGACAAAAAGGACAGTCGGATGCTAAAAATAGACAATGAAAGCATTTCCCACAATCAAACGTGTTTTCTGTGGACAAAAAGGACAGTCGGATGAGATAAATAGACAATGAAAGCATTTCCCACAATCAAACGTGTTTTCTGTGGACAAAAAGGACAGTCGGATGCGATAAATAGACAATGAAAGCATTTCCCACAATCAAACGTGTTTTCTGTGGACAAAAAGGACAGTCGGATGCGATAAATAGACAATGAAAGCATTTCCCACAATCAAACGTGTTTTCTGTGGACAAAAAGGACAGTCGGATGAGATAAATAGACAATGAAAGCATTTCCCACAATCAAACGTGTTTTCTGTGGACAAAAAGGACAGTCGGATGAGATAAATAGACAATGAAAGCATTTCCCACAATCAAACGTGTTTTCTGTGGACAAAAAGGACAGTCGGATGCTAAAAATAGACAATGAAAGCATTTCCCACAATCAAACGAGTTTTCTGTGGACAAAAAGGACAGTCGGATGAGATAAATAGACAATGAAAGCATTTCCCACAATCAAACGTGTTTTCTGTGGACAAAAAGACAGTCGGATTAGATAAATAGACAGTATTAGCAAATCCTACAATCAAACGTGTTTTCTGTGGACAAAAGGACAGTCGGATTAGATAAATAGACAGTATTAGCAAATCCTACAATCAAACGTGTTTTCTGTGGACAAAAAGGACAGTCGGATGCGATAAATAGACAATGAAAGCATTTCCCACAATCAAACGTGTTTTCTGTGGACAAAAAGGACATATAGAATCAATTTATTTCAAATGAGATGTTAACAAATTGACATGAGTAAAAGAGATACAAAATTAATGAATAATTGTACAAGAAATACAATAAAGTAAAATCATACAGATAGGTAGTTGAAATAGATAGTTATAAGACAAAATAAGATACTCTAAAAACAAGTGATACTAATTAAATAGTTAAGTAGTTACAGTAGATGCCGAAGTCATGTGGAATGTTTTATAGATCCGTAAGGACTCGTAGCAAATCTTGTCAATGATAGCACCAATCCTAAGGTCGCTGAATTTTGCCTCTTTCAGTAGGTTTAGAGTGACATTGTGGATTGATCCTCTCGACCCGAAAATCAAACCATAATACTCAACTTTCATGACATTCGGAAAGAAGAGACCAACGTACTCTCGAATAGGCTTATCATACCTTTGATATTTAGACCGCTTTTCGATGTCCCGACTTGGAAGGGTGTCCTTGTTGTATTCATAGCTGACACGGACATCGAAGCAGTAAGCTGTCGATTGATCTGGCGTGATTGCGATCAGGTCGGGCTTGATGTATTGCGTACGTGTCACTGGGATTCGGTACTCTCGCCAGACGCACCATTTCTTCTCCACCAGTGTGTCGTAGACCATGTCTCGGACTTTGTCGTGCCGAATTGTGTGCAAGCCGTCCATCACACTGCATTGGTTCAGGATGTGGGGAAGTGATTCTGGGACGTTCGTCAGGCAGCGATGACATGAAGGTTGATCATCACATCCATAAATGGAACCAAGCGTTCCGCTACGAAGTCGAATCAGACTCACAAGTTTCCGTCCAGCGATTCCAGTCCATCCTGAGAAGTGTCTATTCACTATACTACCGCCAATACTGAAGCATAGATGTCCTCTGTTTGCAGGATTCGTCGTTACCTCTCGCAATAGCCTTTGTTCATAATCAAGATTGTGAGGCGCAAGTACACAGATTCTGGTCATTTCTTTCTTGAACTCCGGTGTCACAGTCAAGTACTTGAGGAACTCACATTTTGAGGTTGTTAGTCTACTAAGCCGTTTGAATGCGAGAGTTGGAATGACCCAACGATGTTGAGTAATTCCCAAGCCACCGTTTCGGACCTTCAAGTGAACAAAGAAGTTAGGCAGACCATCCACTTGGTGAAGGAAAGTTTTCGCCGTTTTCCGTATTGCTAAGTCGATCTTTTCTAGGGCAATACCCAGAAAACTTTCGTGCACCAATCGATGAGTGAACATTGGGATTAGGTGATGTCGCAGAAAGTAAAGTTTCTGGATCGGCTTCAAGCACGCTTTGGTCAGCTTGTCAAGCAGTGGCTGGAAATCACTTGAGCTAGTAGATGGTTTGTCTTCGTGACTGATCTGGACACCAAGGTACTTGATCGATTCTACACATTCCAATTCTATTCCAGAGACTAGAATTGCACTTTTGGTGCCCATGACCACGGACTTGTTGCGATTCAGCTCTAGCCCTACTTTTCCAAGAGTCGAACAAGTGATATCGAGTAGACATTGAAGATCCTCATCGTTTTCAGCTGCAAGTGCAAGGTCGTCCGCATAAGCCAGCACAGCCAAGGTCGTGTCGCCAAGTTTAACTCCGAGACCAGAATGGTTTAATTTCTCGAGGAGATAGTCCATGACGATGTTGAACAGGACTGGAGACAACGGATCTCCTTGTTTGACGCCCGAGGAGAGACGAATGGACTCGCTATCGATACCATTGAGGGTGATCATGGTGTTACAGTCGCGATAGAGATTGCGCAGTAGGTGGATACTCGTATCGTCAAGACCCTTTCGCTTGCAAGCAACAAAGATAGCTTCTTGACTGACAGAGTCGAAGGCCTTGCTCACATCCAGCGCTGCAACCCGTGTGCATTTACGGTGCTTCAGCAGGAATCGCAGGGTTGAGATTCCTTCGTGGATTCCATCACCCTTCCTGAAGCCTTTCTGGTTGTCGCTCAGTTTGACAGTCGAATTGATGCGATCAGCGAGAACTGCACTTAGACACCGATACAGAATGGATCCGATGGTAATTGGACGGAAGTCTGTAGGTTCTGCTGCATTGTCCTTCTTGGCGATCAGAATGGTCTTCGAGTCTCGCCACTGATCGGGAATGTCACCGATGTAGATGCAACAGTTGAGTAAAACCACAAACTCGTCGATGTGCTCAAGGAGTTGGTTCGCCATTAGACCATCAGGACCAGGACTTGACTTAAGCTTTGCACGAATGAACCTCTCCACTTCTTCTCGAACAATGTAGCGAGTGATCGAGATAGTAGCTGCAGGAACTGATTCATCCGCCGGAATCGAGCACTCCTTCACCTGAGTAAATATGTTTCGGTAGAAATCAAAGAACCGTTGCTCGTTTCCAAGGGTGTTAGATCGAGTTGGGCCGTTCTTGATTAGGTCCCAGAGAAGTCTCTTGTCCTTAAGCCAAAGATCTTGGTTCTTGGCGTACTCACTTGCTCGTTGGTGGTCGTTGTCGAAAATGGTACTTTCACTAACTGGAGTGGCACTATTTGAGTTACCATCGTTGGTACTGACTCTGCTTGGATTGCCACTGTTGACACTATCATCGAAGGTGCTGTGAGAAGCTTGTCTATTCCTTTTCTTCTTTTTCTTCTTTCCTCGTTTCCTTTTCTTTGCAGGAAGCATATTCACAAACTGAGCTGCGAGTGCTGTCAAGTTGGACAATTCACCCATTAAGTCGATACATTTCAATTTGAAGTCAGAGGTTTGGAGACTAAAAACGTCAGTTAAAAGCTGTTTTCGAAATAAGTCAACAGATGGGATTGCAGGTTGCATATCATGTCGATGAGGGGGGTGATTTGACCGAGCATGGGAAGATACTAGAGAAAGCATTTGAGAGGTTCTTCCTTCACAAATTTTCATGTGGGAGGACATTTGACCCAAAGAAGAGGAAAAGCGACCACAGTGGAAGTAACACTCAAAGTTAGTGGTGATTTGGTGCTCGTTGAGGAGGTGGGAGACTAGAAGCTTGGCACTGTTCTGACGTTTGTTGCATCTCAGACATAGCATCTGCTTGTATCTTCTCTCAGTGTCGAAAGGAAAAGGGACGAGAGTGAGATGAGAGAAGTGAGTGCAATCCTTTAAGCTCGAACAACGGTGATAACATTGTGCATAAGCTGTGAAGTTGACTATTCGGAAAGAGACAATCACTGGGTTGATGCTTGAGGGAAGTAGAAGAAGATGGGGAGGACAGACTTTCTTGCTCAACCATCGCGCCTGTAAATCGTTTTGGATCGACTCTTGATGAGGAAGGCTTTGCGAGTAGGGCACTTGCGATCAAACATGCGATGATGTTTGTTTTGCTCGCCACTGTCTACACAGTTGCCACATACTGCAGCATCACTTTGATTGGGACACGCTTCTCTCAGATGACCAGAACTTCCACAGTGGGCACATCGAACTTGAGCAGAGCGACACTTAGTCGTGCCATGACCGGGCTTGCCACATTTGCCACACATTTGGACATCCTTGTACTCTACGCACTTACATGTTGACCACGCGGAGAGATTCAACAGGCCACCGTTCTCCATTATCTCTTGGTATCGACTAGTTTCGACAATTGCCACTATGTCGCGACAGATATCGTTCTTATCGAACCTCTTCACTAGTCTTGACGGACCAAGAATGCCTTTAACGTAGTCATCGTGGTAAGCGTTTGAAACACTGATGATGCGTATGACAGGTTTGAGTTTTGTTACAAGCTTGACCGAGAAGTTTCGTTCCTCAAGGTGAGTCTTGAGTAAATTTGCCTCCTCCTTAGTGGATACTTTCAGGACTTGTTCGCCGATTCTGTTGGTATACGATACTGGCACAAATACAGGACACTCGACTTTATTCAGTTCCACCAGGGTGTTCGAGTTGGTAACTCGATAACGGACTCGTACTTCCCACATCTTCGAAGTGTCATCACGTTCGGCTCGGTCCTGACTTGAGACGATCGAGGATTTGGTAGAAGTCTGTTTGTTGCCAGCTCCAGTTGATTTGATAGTAACCGAACGGGGAACAAATGTGGAGGTCATATTCGACTTTGGTTTTGCGAAACTTGATGCAGGCTTGAAGTTGGCAGGCTGTTTAGCTTTGACTGAAGAACTCTGCTTCGTTGGTTGATTGACTGTTCGAGCCTGTTGTTTGGTGGAAGCGCTCAAGTCGATTCGGATCTTTCGATTTTGTCTCTGGCCATGTTCAGTGCGAGCAGTCGGTTGCACTTTTGGTTGGACTAGTTCAACGGATGGAGAGAGTTGTTGTGAGGTTCGCTTTCCATCGAGCTGGACTCTTGCATTCGGACGCTTTGGATCCAGTTTTGGCCTAGTTGTGGAGATCATTTGTGTAGGTGGAGAACACTCAGACTCAACAATATTTGTGGTCAGCTGGCCAGTCAGACGATGTATGTCTTCCTTCAAGGAATCATTTTGGGATTCGATTCTGGTCAGTTTGGATGCTAGGTTTTCAAGGATTGACATTTGGTTATTGGCCAAATTGTTGAGAATGTTGAATTCTGGGTATTGAAGTGAAGGGGTGAAGCCAGCTTTATCGAAGTCACCTTGAGTCATGTAATCGCTGGAGGGTGTTGCAGGTTTGGTAGATGAGGATTTTGACAACCTGGATTTCTTGCAAATAATGCAGCTGCTGAGAACTTTCGGTGTGTCATCATGTAGTAGAAGTTCGCCTAATCGTAACAGTAAAAGTCTGTGAACTTGAACATAAGTGGCCTTGGATTGATCATCCAAAATTGACAGAACTTCTGAAGAGGCAGAATCTGAGGACAACTTTGAGAAATCGACATTAACAAGATCGAGGCTACTTTGGTTCAGATTTGAATCGATTATTTCTTCTAGTCCAACTTCAGGCCTGAGTGCCTCAAATCGATTCTTGGTGAGCAGAAATTCAACGGATTCATTCAGGTACGAGTGAGATTCTGCAGCAGTACGGATGGGCGGCGGATGCAGGTCGGGATTGACTGAGTCCTTAGTAAGCTGGCCACGATCAACAAGCTTTAAAAAAGACGCAGGACATTGTTGACTACCTTGGCCTTGTTAGCAATGTTGCTCTTTTTATCCACGGTGCATTTGATGATCTCGAGAAGGAGTGATCTCGCATCGCACTGTTCAGTTAGAGGGTAGCGAGTCTTGCAGATCGGTGCTCACGAAAGAACGCTCTTGCTATCATGGGAATGTCGTCGTCGTCTTCGTCCATCATTGAGGGTGACAAGCCAACCCAGAACCGAGTACTCGGTGCGAAAGCCAGGTATATCGGTTACGTAACTCGTGAGAAAAAACTGGAATTAGGGAAAGCAAAAACTGGTGACCATACCACGTTAAATGATGTCACGCTGAACGGTTTACGCACCGAACGAGCGGATTGTTGGAACTGTTCCAGGAAGGATGATAGGAACTGGTTGTCTAGAAGTTAGAGGAGATATTGCACAGTATGAGTCATATGCACAAAAACACAACATACAGGGTGGGTGAAAACACAAACAGGCGAAAGTTGTTGTGGCGAGGTAGTTGACAGTCAAACAAACACTCGCGAGACAGACAAGACAGACAGAGAGGTGCTTACACCTCGAAGGCTGGCGAGCGAGTGTTTGTTTGACTGTCAACTACCTCGCCACAACAACTTTCGCCTGTTTGTGTTTTCACCCACCCTGTATGTTGTGTTTTTGTGCATATGACTCATACTGTGCAATATCTCCTCTAACTTCTAGACAACCAGTTCCTATCATCAATCAATGAAAGCATTTCCCACAATCAAACGTGTTTTCTGTGGACAAAAAGGACAGTCGGATGCTAAAAATAGACAATGAAAGCATTTCCCACAATCAAACGAGTTTTCTGTGGACAAAAAGGACAGTCGGATGAGATAAATAGACAATGAAAGCATTTCCCACAATCAAACGTGTTTTCTGTGGACAAAAAAGACAGTCGGATTAGATAAATAGACAGTGTTAGCAAATCCTACAATCAAACGTGTTTTCTGTGGACAAAAAGTGTTAGAGTTTGAGATGCAGATTGTCGTTTGCCTTTCGATCGACACCAAGCGCCGCTTGATGTTTGAATTATGAACCTGCCTGCGCGCGTAAAAGCTGCCAAACAGCAATGAGAACGTGGATGAGACAATGTACGTGTAATGATGATGCAGTTTTGAAGTATATATGTGCGGATCGAGTAAGAAAGTAATCACTGCTGTACTAACATCAACAACAGTCCGATCGACCTGTTCTTGGACAGCAACGATCGTAACTGAGCGATCAACAGACCATCGAGATCGTTAATGAATGTGGAATTGACCTATTGATTGTGTTTTGCTTGTTTGTCTGAATTTGAATTAAAACTACCTTTTGTTTACACTCGTGCCTTCTTTACTCGTCATGTTATAAGTGCACAGCAAGCAATAACAGTGAGATCCATGGAATGGCCACCTTGGATCCTTTGCCGATGACCGCTTATCCTTGAGATTGGGTAATGTACCACATTTATGTGCCACAGAATCCAATAGAGGCGACCAGGAGTTAAGATTAACGTCCTCATACGTGGTTAGACCAAAATTCCACACTAAACATCTAATAAGAATCTACCACGATTAAGATCTGGCAAAATGCTGGCAATCAAAAACGCCTAACCCCTCTTAGCGAGCCCGTAAACTCCGTGTGCACCGGAAATGAATTCCTTGCGTATACCTAGGTACTGGAATCTGTCCCAGCCTATCTACCTAGAGAGCAAGTTGACTAAATGAATCAAAAGCGCTACTAACGGCAAATACCCAAGTACTGGAATCTGCTCCAGCCTATATACTTGGAGACGCCCACCAAAATTCGCGAACGGCGTATACCTAGGTACTGGAGTCTGATCCAGCCTATCTACCTAGAGAGCCAACTTCCTGCGTATACCTAGGTACTGGGAATGCAGCCAATCCCAGCCCATATACCTAGAGAGCAGCCTACACACCAAGATCGATCAAACAAAGTCAAATCGTTCACCCACGAACCACGCAACCCCACCAATTGACTTTGAACATCATGCTAGCCAAACAAACGCGAATGCGAACATCTAAAACATCAAATTAGTTGAAATAGACGATCGTCGAATTTTCGCCATAAAAGTGCACTTATCTACAAAAGCGAAATTCACATTTACTATCACATTAATTGATCAATAAGCACAATTCCTCAAATGTGCATTTCCACCAAAGTCGACAAGAAAACATTAATTTGAAATGAACGTTCATAAAATAAGTCGTTACGACCAGTGATTAGCAACGCACGTCGCAACAATCGCGCACAAATCAAATAACAAATTAATTCACCCCGAAATGGAAATCCCCGCAAACGGGCGCCGCTCTGCTAAAGGTCTTTAGTGATTGATGGCTATCTATGGGCCCAATAGTTGCCTCAATTGAATGCGACAGCTCCTACACAAGTTAACAAGGTCACAGCTTTCCAATTGGTACGCACACCTGTGCCAAACACGTTTGTACCTGTCACAAAATAATTGACCGCATCAGCGAGTGATTGTTTAGAAAAGAAGAGGGAAACTGTCTGTGTTGTGTTAATCATCAATTCACTAGCCGACGGGCATTGTGATAAAAATTTACGAGCCGATTGCATTGCACAAAATTCCCAACTCGATTGTTCCAAATTTAGAAAGTGATTGGTGACATGTCCAAATGGAAAGCTTCTTAACAATGAGCCTGATGCATTGTACGCCCTTAAGATGATGAAGGTTAAACGCCACCATTCGGAATGGTTCTTACATCAAAATCGCCCAAATTAGAAAAGAAAGGGTGAATTAAATTAAGCACCGCAATCATTGGTCGTTACGATAAACAACATCATTAATTCTCCCTCTTCTATCATTGAAATTTCAACAAACAATTAATAATTCAATGATCATTTCTTACCACCAATCGTGTTAACCGATGAGTGTGCTGACATTCGACATCAAATTGTGCTCCGACATACAGCAACCAACAAAACTTGTGCTACTAAATCCACACCGACAAATTTCGTGCATCGAATTGATAAAGCCACCAATACATCAATATTGAATTCAATCAAAATCAATCCATATACACCAATCTACATACACTGACCAACACAACAATCAAGATACAACACCACACGATCATCAAACAAATCACACCAATCAAACTACTACGATTCAAATCAAAACATAAATCACTATACAGTTAAACGAGCAAATAGATCACTGACACTTAAACATTTAAATAGCTTTCTAATTATATATTTTTTCTCATTATTTAAGTCCCAGTTTTCCAAACCGAAGAACGATTCGCGTCTGAGTTGCCTGCCTGAGCTGTGTTTGTACATTTAATATCCCATTATCTAACCAATTTTCTTATTTGTTTGCACAGTATCGCTGGGAGTAAACTTGCTACTATGAAGTCGCTACCTATCTGGGCAGCCTTCCTGTCTCTGTGTCGGAGAAAGTCAAAAGATGAGAGAGATTCGGAGAAGTGTGATGTGAAAGCCAGAAAGAGTTTGGGGAATGAGTTCTATGTTCCATCTCGAGCCCAGACGAATAGATCTAAACATGTTGAGAAAATTGACTTGTGGGTCCGAAATACACCTGATTTTGAGAAATTCACTGGATCCGCGTGTGAGAGTGTTGACGATTTTCTGGTGCGTTTCGCCCAAGAGTGTGATGCCTGTGACTGGGATATTCTATCCGTGATTAAGACATTTCCTAACTATCTGACTGGAGATGCTTTGAACTGGTACCGAAGGCAACCGTGGCCTAAACCCACAGCGAGTGATTCAATTGCTACGCTCGAGAAGTTGTGGATTGACATTGTGAGCAAGTTGCGCAGTTACTTTGACAACAATTATTCGAGTGAACAAACGAAACGAAGCATAGCCCAGCTGACCCAAGGGGGTAGCGAATCGTTAAGTGAGTTCGTTCGTAGATTTGAAAATCTAGCCCAGGTCGTCGGCAATGATTTTGATCGGTACTCTACCATTCGTGCTAAGTTGAATGGGCTTGTGTGTGCTAAGTTGGATTCACTAGGAATTACAAATTATGACCAACTGGTCAGGAGAGCGAAGGAAGTGGATGAGAGGTTGATCCGTGAGTACAACATAATTCGATTGGCAATAGCAAAAGATCTCCGTCTGGAGGCGAGGCCCTCGCTAGACGGAGTGCCAGTCTGTTGTGGTGACGAGTACGATCTCTATACCACCCGAAATGATGCAAATGTTGTGAGTAACCCAGAGGAGTGGTTCGATACTGATGGAGTCTATGAACGAGAGTTTATATCTGAGGATGAGTTCGATGACTTTAATGATGGTCAATACAATAATGATTTTGCCAGGGAAGAAATGTGATGTCTGAGTTCTGTAGCACAATCGTACATTCAACAACAGGTATGACGCTTTGCGAGTTGTTTTCGTTGGAAAGCCGGTGTTACCAATAGACATTTTTTTTGATTAGTAACATTACACATACCAAGTTAATAAACAAACAAACAAAAAGTCCGCACAGTTTGAAAGTGAACAACAACAATGTCAAAATATCAACCAACCAAATCAAGTCACCAATACGAGAAAATTGTGCCATTACAGATAATATTTGGCAACACCGAACAGCACAACCAGAAGAACCATCAATACGCAAACCAAGACGTCCTGTACGCTAAAACTAAAAGTTGTGCAAAGGAGGGGAAGTACCGCAAGGTGTTGCAGTTTGGATTTGAAACGTGCGAGGATGGCACTCAAATGATACCGACAAATTGAACGAGTCACCATTGGTTCAAGACATTGCAAAAAAAACACAAACGAAATGAAAACAATTCAACATCAAACTGAAAACGACAATTACACACACACAAATCAATCAACCAAGCATATACAAACCACACACTCCACACTAAACACTACATTACTCAACAATTACAGACTAAAATCATCAAATCAATTTTATCATCTAAAATTATCAATATTATATAATCATCCTTATCTCTACCCCTCTCCCAAATTCCTTTCCTTCCCATAACTCGACCTTTTCTCCATTCCAGCGAACCAAGTTCCAGGTCGAACTATACTACCACCTTGGCTATTTCATCGAAATGATTCCACAACTAAACCAACTTAAGTTCATTTCGTCAACACTAGTGATGGTGACATTCTAACTTTCTACGAAACACCAATGGCTGGATTGATGCACGTCTCGATGAGCTATCTCACTTTCGCTCGATTACCGATTTAGTTTCCTTCTCCCGCCATGCTATTTCTGATGGTCGCCAGACGACGACAACAACAGTACTAATTCTGGTAACGATGAATTTAGGATTACGGACAAGAACGACTTCTCAGTCAAAATTGAAGACGATAATGGTCCTTAATCAAACTTATAATACATTCGAGAATGACCCAATTGCGAACTTTGATGAGTTCAATTAATTTCACCAGTTTGGACCTCTATCTTGTGTTGTCAATGTCACTATCTTCATCACAACCAACTCAGCCATCGCACTTTAGTTTGTGGATGAAGTGCCAAATTCACAACATGGTTTCGACACCAACTTTGAATCGCTTGTTCAGACCCTCCAACTTAGTATCACCTCTATTTCTACAATCTGCATTCAACCTTCTAACTTTTTTGTATTCTTTCTCATATTGACTATATTAACTATTAACCAAACAGAAGGATGGGTTTTCTTCAAAACTTGGCCGAACGGGGGAAATATGTTAGAGTTTGAGATGCAGATTGTCGTTTGCCTTTCGATCGACACCAAGCGCCGCTTGATGTTTGAATTATGAACCTGCCTGCGCGCGTAAAAGCTGCCAAACAGCAATGAGAACGTGGATGAGACAATGTACGTGTAATGATGATGCAGTTTTGAAGTATATATGTGCGGATCGAGTAAGAAAGTAATCACTGCTGTACTGACATCAACAACAGTCCGATCGACCTGTTCTCGGACAGCAACGATCGTAACTGAGCGATCAACTGACCATCGAGATCGTTAATGAATGTGGAATTGACCTATTGATTGTGTTTTGCTTGTTTGTCTGAATTTGAATTAAAGCTACCTTTTGTTTACACTCGTGCCTTCTTTACTCGTCATGTTATAAGTGCACAGCAAGCAATAACAGTGAGATCCATGGAATGGCCACCTTGGATCCTTTGCCGAGAACCGCTTATCCTTGAGATTGAGTAATGTACCACATTTATGTGCCACAGAATCCAATAAAAGGACAGTCGGATTAGATAAATAGACAATGAAAGCATTTCCCACAATCAAACGTGTTTTCTGTGGACAAAAAGGACAGTCGGATTAGATAAATAGACAGTATTAGCAAATCCTACAATCAAACGTGTTTTCTGTGGACAAAAAATGACAGTCGGATTAGATAAATAGACAATGAAAGCATTTCCCACAATCAAACGTGTTTTCTGTGGACAAAAAGGACAGTCGGATGAGATAAATAGACAATGAAAGCATTTCCCACAATCAAACGTGTTTTCTGTGGACAAAAAGGACAGTCGGATGAGATAAATAGACAATGAAAGCATTTCCCACAATCAAACGTGTTTTCTGTGGACAAAAAGGACAGTCGGATGCTAAAAATAGACAATGAAAGCATTTCCCACAATCAAACGAGTTTTCTGTGGACAAAAAGGACAGTCGGATTAGATAAATAGACAGTGTTAGCAAATCCTACAATCAAACGTGTTTTCTGTGGACAAAAAGGACAGTCGGATTAGATAAATAGACAATGAAAGCATTTCCCACAATCAAACGTGTTTTCTGTGGACAAAAAGGGACAGTCGGATTAGATAAATAGACAGTATTAGCAAATCCTACAATCAAACGTGTTTTTCTGTGGACAAAAAGGACAGTCGGATTAGATAAATAGACAATGAAAGCATTTCCCACAATCAAACGTGTTTTCTGTGGACAAAAAGGACAGTCGGATGCGATAAATAGACAATGAAAGCATTTCCCACAATCAAACGTGTTTTCTGTGGACAAAAAGGACAGTCGGATGAGATAAATAGACAATGAAAGCATTTCCCACAATCAAACGTGTTTTCTGTGGACAAAAAGGACAGTCGGATGAGATAAATAGACAATGAAAGCATTTCCCACAATCAAACGTGTTTTCTGTGGACAAAAAATGACAGTCGGATGCGATAAATAGACAATGAAAGCATTTCCCACAATCAAACGTGTTTTCTGTGGACAAAAATGACAGTCGGATTAGATAAATAGACAATGAAAGCATTTCCCCACAATCAAACGTGTTTTCTGTGGACAAAAAGGACAGTCGGATGAGATAAATAGACAATGAAAGCATTTCCCACAATCAAACGAGTTTTTCTGTGGACAAAAAGGACAGTCGGATGCTAAAAATAGACAATGAAAGCATTTCCCACAATCAAACGTGTTTTCTGTGGACAAAAAGGGACAGTCGGATGAGATAAATAGATGTGATTATGGAGGAACTTGATTTTAATTGTGAATCTAAAAGTATTTATTTGTTGATTTTAATTTTAAATTAATTGTAAAATTCCCCAAAAAAAGTAGATTAGTCGAGGCGCACAAAAAGAATAAGGTAGTTAGTACATACTGATTATCGCCTAGTACACACACACATTAGACTTTGCTGTATTTGTCATCAAACATCATGTATACATTTGAACACACAATCAGTAGTGATCGAATGTAAACACACACAAAAAACACATGACGCATGAAGCGAGTGTGAACTGACCATTGGTCAGTCAGCAAGACGCCAGAGCACGTGAACAGCAGAGCAAGTACGAGTGAGCCTGAGCAAATGAGCCGATGGATGCACTACATTGGACAACAATCGAAATGTGCGTATTTTGGCAAAGTTCGTCAACATCATGAGACCAGAACAAACAGCCAGATGACCGGAAAATTTCCAGTGACGTTTTCGTGGAGCTGATTGCTTGGGTGGACGCCGCGCAAGTGAATATAAGCAATGAGCAATGATCAATTCAGCATCGATCACTTGGGAACCGATCAGGAGCATCATTTGAAACGATCTCCTCACGAAGCAAGCGAGACTGGTCACTTGTCTATGCGAGTCACCCAGGACCCAAGAAGTCTCCCCTGGACAAACGGTCCAACATCAGTTCACTGGCAACTAAGGACGATCCGATTTCCCGGCTGATTCATTTGCAGACGATTTGACGAGAGTTTGGGCGCCAAACTCGTTCCTTTCAGTGGATTGTGTTTTCAGTTTGTGTGTTGTGTGTCAAAACTAATAAAAAATTCGCACCTCAACACAGGCCTATGACTTGATCAATCACAGGTCGTCAGGGATCATCAACTTGCGCCCGTCACAACCGCAACCCGTGCAACCCGCGCAACCCGCACCGCAATTAACCGCAACCGCAGGAAGTCACGCAAGATAGCAACCAAACGAAGACGGCATTGAACCACCAGTTTGGGTTTGCGGCTCGAGATAAAATTTCAGGACCATTGCAACGACGGAAACAGTTCCAACAGCGTGGACTCGAGACAGTTCAAGACACGAAAACTAACACGAAAATCAACAAGCAACGGAGACTGAAGGATCACCAGCTTGTCGACTCAAGAAGCTGCAACCAAATTGCTAGCAAAGGGACAGAAGAGTCTCTGTTTGGTCTTGCAACACACGACAACAGCAGCAGGCAACAGCGATTGAGCATCATCAGCCTGTTATCGCAAATCAAACAAGAAATCTTCAGGAGACTACGAGTGTGAATCATCACCCAGTCTTTGCAGGACACGACTACATAAGACAAGGAAAGTGAGTAAATTTCTTTAACTAATCCTTGGTCTTCTTCAAAGCAAGAACTCAAGCAAAACTATGACCCCCGATCCAATGTCAGCCAAGTTGATTGAGGAACGCAGGATTCTCCGTGCCCAACTGACCAGTTTCTATGGGAAACTCAAGGAGAATCCTGAATGGAGCGATGAGGAGATTGTGCAGAAACACGAAAAGTTCTGTTACATTAAAATCTCTTATGGTAGACTCATCAACAGGATCGAGATATTCAAGGAAAATATCCACAATTGGCAGAGGAAGTGCCAATGGATGGCGATGAGGAGTATCGTGAGAAAATCGAAGAACTGAACAAGTGGTTTGGCAAAAATGTCTTCTGGTGTTGCTGCAGCCTAAACCAGAGGAAATAAAAAAGGAAGTTGACGATGACGAAAGCGATGCCGACGATGGTCACAACGAAGTGGACGAGGAGGACGAGGCCGACGATACTAGGATCCGTGAGCAGTTGGAAAAGCACGAGGAGACGATGAAGGTGCTCAAGGAGGAGATGGACAATCTGCGGAAGGTCTTGAAGCTGAAGGGAACCAGTCGGAAAACGCTGGGTGGAACGAGTCAACCAAAGAGGTTCGATATTAAGAGGCTTCAGCTCTTGGAGAAGTTCGATGGAAAGTACGAGTCGTTCGGTGGATTCTGGCGAATGTTTGAGGCAGTGGTGGACAACACGGAGGTGACTGATGAGGAGAAGTACGCCACGCTGATCAAATACATGGACGAGGGCCCCAGAAAGCTCATCAAAGGATTGAATCCGTACGCCAAAGCCAAGGCCCGTTTGATCAAGTTCTACACCAACAAGCACGCTATTCGAGAGGATGTCATTGCTCGGATTCGAGCAAGCCAAAAGCTTTCCGAGGATGATGACGTGAAGGCTTTCCGGGAAATGGTCGGGCTGGTCCAGGACACCTATGGGGCATTAAAGGAAATCAAAGCGGACGATCATTTCCTGGACTACATCTACTATCAAGAGATAACTGCGAAGCTGTCGTTCCGGACCGTCCGAGATTTCACCAACCAATTCAAGACCAAGCAACCCGTGGATAAGCTGATCACATTTCTCGAGGACCGAGTGGAACAGCTGGAGTTCGAAGCGGAGATTTGTGGAAATCTGCCGGAGCAAAGCCACTCCCGACAGGGAAGGGGAGGAACAGTATGACAATGAAACAATCTAGTCCAAGAACGAGTTCTCCTAATCCTTAATCCACATTGCAGTGTTATTAATAGTCTTTTTGTCATAGAACATTGTCAGCATGGAATTCACCTGGTCTCTTGGAGAGCTGAGGGTCCCACATCTTACTGCGTGGATGCCTCTCGTCACCTTCTCGATCGATCGCAATTCTCAACATCAAGAAGTCATCAGGAGGGGCGGGCAGAGTCATCAATCAAGAAACGGTGTGGACCTACGTTCTCTCGAGTGGACAGGTGATGACCATGTTGGCACTACGATCGCACAGTAACACCCTGAAATTTGTAAGTTAGATGTACAAATACTTTTAGCTTCACTGTAGTGAGTTGGGGGATGTGATTATGGAGGAACTTGATTTTAATTGTGAATCTAAAAGTATTTATTTGTTGATTTTAATTTTAAATTAATTGTAAAATTCCCCAAAAAAAGTAGATTAGTCGAGGCGCACAAAAAGAATAAGGTAGTTAGTACATACTGATTATCGCCTAGTACACACACACATTAGACTTTGCTGTATTTGTCATCAAACATCATGTATACATTTGAACACACAATCAGCAGTGATCGAATGTAAACACACACAAAACACATGACGCATGAAGCGAGTGTGAACTGACCATCGGTCAGTCAGCAAGACGCCAAAGCACGTGAACATCTGAGCAAGTACG
Organism: Rhizoglyphus robini; assembly: GCA_023373905.1. Lineage (NCBI taxonomy): Eukaryota > Metazoa > Arthropoda > Arachnida > Sarcoptiformes > Acaridae > Rhizoglyphus > Rhizoglyphus robini. The sequence continues at coordinate 11,447 of JAKIJQ010000318.1, read as the reverse complement.
CATGAGTCTAAGCAAATGAGCCGATGGATGCACTACATTGGACAACAATCGAAATGTGCGTATTTTGTAAAGTTCGTCAACATCATGAGACCAGAACAAACAGCCAGATGACAGGAAAATTTCCAATGACGTTTTTCGTGGAGCTGATTGCTTGGGTGGCCGCCGCGCAAGTGAATATAAGCAATGAGCAATGATCAATTCAGGATCGATCACTTGGGACTCGATCAGGAGCATCATTTGAAACGATCTCCTCACGAAGCAAGCGAGACTGGTCACTTGTTTATGCGAGTCACCCAGGACCAAAGAAGTCTCTCCTGGACAAACGGTCCAACATCAGTTCACTGGCAACTAAGGACGATCCGATTTCCCGGCTGATTCATTTGCAGACGTGTTGACGAGAGTTTGGGCGCCAAACTCGCTCCTTTCAGTGGATTGTGTTTTCAGTTTGTGTGTTGTGTGTCAAAATACTAATAAAAAATTCGCACCTCAACACAGGCCTATGACTTGATCAATCACATAGACAATGAAAGCATTTCCCACAATCAAACGTGTTTTCTGTGGACAAAAAGGACAGTCGGATGAGATAAATAGACAATGAAAGCATTTCCCACAATCAAACGTGTTTTCTGTGGACAAAAAGGACAGTCGGATGCTAAAAATAGACAATGAAAGCATTTCCCACAATCAAACGTGTTTTCTGTGGACAAAAATGACAGTCGGATGCGATAAATAGACAATGAAAGCATTTCCCACAATCAAACGAGTTTTCTGTGGACAAAAAAGACAGTCGGATTAGATAAATAGACAGTGTTAGCAAATCCTACAATCAAACGTGTTTTCTGTGGACAAAAAGGACAGTCGGATTAGATAAATAGACAATGAAAGCATTTCCCACAATCAAACGTGTTTTCTGTGGACAAAAAGGACAGTCGGATTAGATAAATAGACAGTATTAGCAAATCCTACAATCAAACGTGTTTTCTGTGGACAAAAAGGACAGTCGGATTAGATAAATAGACAATGAAAGCATTTCCCACAATCAAACGTGTTTTCTGTGGACAAAAAAGGACAGTCGGATGAGATAAATAGACAATGAAAGCATTTCCCACAATCAAACGTGTTTTCTGTGGACAAAAAGGACAGTCGGATGCGATAAATAGACAATGAAAGCATTTCCCACAATCAAACGAGTTTTTCTGTGGACAAAAAGGACAGTCGGATTAGATAAATAGACAATGAAAGCATTTCCCACAATCAAACGTGTTTTCTGTGGACAAAAAGGACAGTCGGATGCGATAAATAGACAATGAAAGCATTTCCCACAATCAAACGTGTTTTCTGTGGACAAAAAGGACAGTCGGATGCGATAAATAGACAATGAAAGCATTTCCCACAATCAAACGTGTTTTCTGTGGACAAAAAGGACAGTCGGATGAGATAAATAGACAATGAAAGCATTTCCAACAATCAAACGTGTTTTCTGTGAACAAAAAGGACAGTCGGATGAGATAAATAGACAATGAAAGCATTTCCCACAATCAAACGTGTTTTCTGTGGACAAAAAGGACAGTCGGATGAGATAAATAGACAATGAAAGCATTTCCCACAATCAAACGTGTTTTCTGTGGACAAAAAGGACAGTCGGATGAGATAAATAGACAATGAAAGCATTTCCCACAATCAAACGAGTTTTCTGTGGACAAAAAGGACAGTCGGATGAGATAAATAGACAATGAAAGCATTTCCCACAATCAAACGAGTTTTTCTGTGGACAAAAAGGACAGTCGGATGCTAAAAATAGACAATGAAAGCATTTCCCACAATCAAACGTGTTTTCTGTGGACAAAAAGGACAGTCGGATGCGATAAATAGACAATGAAAGCATTTCCCACATTCAAACGTGTTTTCTGTGGACAAAAAGGACAGTCGGCTGCGATAAATAAACAATGAAAGCATTTCCCACAATCAAACGTGTTTTCTGTGGACAAAAAGGACAGTCGGATGAGATAAATAGACAATGAAAGCATTTCCCACAATCAAACGTGTTTTCTGTGGACAAAAAGGACAGTCGGATGCTAAAAATAGACAATGAAAGCATTTCCCACAATCAAACGAGTTTTCTGTGGACAAAAAGGACAGTCGGATGAGATAAATAGACAATGAAAGCATTTCCCACAATCAAACGTGTTTTCTGTGGACAAAAAGGACAGTCGGATTAGATAAATAGACAGTGTTTGCAAATCCCACAATCAAACGTGTTTTCTGTGGACAAAAAGGACAGTCGGATGAGATAAATAGACAATGAAAGCATTTCCCACAATCAAACGAGTTTTCTGTGGACAAAAAGGACAGTCGGATGAGATAAATAGACAATGAAAGCATTTCCCACAATCAAACGAGTTTTCTGTGGACAAAAAGGACAGTCGGATGAGATAAATAGACAATGAAAGCATTTCCCACAATCAAACGTGTTTTCTGTGGACAAAAAGGACAGTCGGATGAGATAAATAGACAATGAAAGCATTTCCCACAATCAAACGTGTTTTCTGTGGACAAAAAGGACAGTCGGATGAGATAAATAGACAATGAAAGCATTTCCCACAATCAAACGAGTTTTCTGTGGACAAAAAGGACAGTCGGATGAGATAAATAGACAATGAAAGCATTTCCCACAATCAAACGAGTTTTCTGTGGACAAAAATGACAGTCGGATGAGATAAATAGACAATGAAAGCATTTCCCACAATCAAACGTGTTTTCTGTGGACAAAAAGGACAGTCGGATGCGATAAATAGACAATGAAAGCATTTCCCACAATCAAACGTGTTTTCTGTGGACAAAAAGGACAGTCGGATGCGAAAAATAGACAATGAAAGCATTTCCCACAATCAAACGTGTTTTCTGTGGACAAAAAGGACAGTCGGATGCGATAAATAAACAATGAAAGCATTTCCCACAATCAAACGTGTTTTCTGTGGACAAAAAGGACAGTCGGATGAGATAAATAGACAATGAAAGCATTTCCCACAATTAAACGTGTTTTCTGTGGACAAAAAGGACAGTCGGATTAGATAAATAGACAATGTTTGCAAATCCCACAATCAAACGTGTTTTCTGTGGACAAAAAGGGACAGTCGGATGAGATAAATAGACAATGAAAGCATTTCCCACAATCAAACGAGTTTTCTGTGGACAAAAAGGACAGTCGGATGAGATAAATAGACAATGAAAGCATTTCCCACAATCAAACGTGTTTTCTGTGGACAAAAATGGACAGTCGGATGCGATAAATAGACAATGAAAGCATTTCCCACAATCAAACGTGTTTTCTGTGGACAAAAAGGACAGTCGGATGCGATAAATAGACAATGAAAGCATTTCCCACAATCAAACGTGTTTTCTGTGGACAAAAAGGACAGTCGGATGCTAAAAATAGACAATGAAAGCATTTCCCACAATCAAACGTGTTTTCTGTGGACAAAAAGGACAGTCGGATGCGATAAATAGACAATGAAAGCATTTCCCACAATCAAACGTGTTTTCTGTGGACAAAAAGGACAGTCGGATGAGATAAATAGACAATGAAAGCATTTCCCACAATCAAACGTGTTTTCTGTGGACAAAAAGGACAGTCGGATGCGATAAATAGACAATGAAAGCATTTCCCACAATCAAACGTGTTTTCTGTGGACAAAAGGACAGTCGGATGCGATAAATAGACAATGAAAGCATTTCCCACAATCAACCGTGTTTTCTGTGGACAAAAATGACAGTCGGATGCGATAAATAGACAATGAAAGCATTTCCCACAATCAAACGTGTTTTCTGTGGACAAAAAGGACAGTCGGATGCGATAAATAGACAATGAAAGCATTTCCCACAATCAAACGTGTTTTCTGTGGACAAAAAGGACAGTCGGATGCGATAAATAGACAATGAAAGCATTTCCCACAATCAAACGTGTTTTCTGTGGACAAAAAGGACAGTCGGATGCGATAAATAGACAATGAAAGCATTTCCCACAATCAAACGTGTTTTCTGTGGACAAAAAGGACAGTCGGATGCGATAAATAGACAATGAAAGCATTTCCCACAATCAAACGTGTTTTCTGTGGACAAAAAGGACAGTCGGATGCGATAAATAGACAATGAAAGCATTTCCCACAATCAAACGTGTTTTCTGTGGACAAAAAGGACAGTCGGATGAGATAAATAGACAATGAAAGCATTTCCCACAATCAAACGTGTTTTCTGTGGACAAAAAGGACAGTCGGATGAGATAAATAGACAATGAAAGCATTTCCCACAATCAAACGTGTTTTCTGTGGACAAAAAAGGACAGTCGGATGAGATAAATAGACAATGAAAGCATTTCCCACAATCAAACGTGTTTTCTGTGGACAAAAAGGACAGTCGGATGAGATAAATAGACAATGAAAGCATTTCCCACAATCAAACGTGTTTTCTGTGGACAAAAAGGACAGTCGGATGAGATAAATAGACAATGAAAGCATTTCCCACAATCAAACGTGTTTTCTGTGGACAAAAAGGACAGTCGGATGAGATAAATAGACAATGAAAGCATTTCCCACAATCAAACGTGTTTTCTGTGGACAAAAGGACAGTCGGATGAGATAAATAGACAATGAAAGCATTTCCCACAATCAAACGTGTTTTCTGTGGACAAAAAGGACAGTCGGATGCGATAAATAGACAATGAAAGCATTTCCCACAATCAAACGTGTTTTTCTGTGGACAAAAAGGACAGTCGGATGAGATAAATAGACAATGAAAGCATTTCCCACAATCAAACGTGTTTTCTGTGGACAAAAAGGACAGTCGGATGAGATAAATAGACAATGAAAGCATTTCCCACAATCAAACGTGTTTTCTGTGGACAAAAAGGACAGTCGGATGAGATAAATAGACAATGAAAGCATTTCCCACAATCAAACGTGTTTTCTGTGGACAAAAAGGACAGTCGGATGAGATAAATAGACAATGAAAGCATTTCCCACAATCAAACGTGTTTTCTGTGGACAAAAAGGACAGTCGGATGAGATAAATAGACAATGAAAGCAATTCCCACAATCAAACGTGTTTTCTGTGGACAAAAAGGACAGTCGGATGAGATAAATAGACAATGAAAGCATTTCCCACAATCAAACGTGTTTTCTGTGGACAAAAAGGACAGTCGGATGAGATAAATAGACAATGAAAGCATTTCCCACAATCAAACGTGTTTTCTGTGGACAAAAAGGACAGTCGGATGAGATAAATAGACAATGAAAGCATTTCCCACAATCAAACGTGTTTTCTGTGGACAAAAAGGACAGTCGGATGAGATAAATAGACAATGAAAGCATTTCCCACAATCAAACGTGTTTTCTGTGGACAAAAAAGGACAGTCGGATGAGATAAATAGACAATGAAAGCATTTCCCACAATCAAACGTGTTTTCTGTGGACAAAAAGGGACAGTCGGATGAGATAAATAGACAATGAAAGCATTTCCCACAATCAAACGTGTTTTCTGTGGACAAAAAGGACAGTCGGATGCGATAAATAGACAATGAAAGCATTTCCCACAATCAAACGTGTTTTCTGTGGACAAAAAGGACAGTCGGATGAGATAAATAGACAATGAAAGCATTTCCCACAATCAAACGTGTTTTTCTGTGGACAAAAAGGACAGTCGGATGAGATAAATAGACAATGAAAGCATTTCCACAATCAAACGTGTTTTCTGTGGACAAAAAGGACAGTCGGATGAGATAAATAGACAATGAAAGCATTTCCCACAATCAAACGTGTTTTCTGTGGACAAAAAAGGACAGTCGGATGAGATAAATAGACAATGAAAGCATTTCCCACAATCAAACGTGTTTTCTGTGGACAAAAAGGACAGTCGGATGCGATAAATAGACAATGAAAGCATTTCCCACAATCAAACGTGTTTTCTGTGGACAAAAAGGACAGTCGGATGAGATAAATAGACAATGAAAGCATTTCCCACAATCAAACGTGTTTTCTGTGGACAAAAGGACAGTCGGATGAGATAAATAGACAATGAAAGCATTTCCCACAATCAAACGTGTTTTCTGTGGACAAAAAGGACAGTCGGATGAGATAAATAGACAATGAAAGCATTTCCCACAATCAAACGAGTTTTCTGTGGACAAAAAGGACAGTCGGATGCGATAAATAGACAATGAAAGCATTTCCCACAATCAAACGTGTTTTCTGTGGACAAAAAGGACAGTCGGATGAGATAAATAGACAATGAAAGCATTTCCCACAATCAAACGTGTTTTCTGTGGACAAAAAAGGACAGTCGGATGCGATAAATAGACAATGAAAGCATTTCCCACAATCAAACGTGTTTTCTGTGGACAAAAAGGACAGTCGGATGAGATAAATAGACAATGAAAGCATTTCCCACAATCAAACGTGTTTTCTGTGGACAAAAAGGACAGTCGGATGAGATAAATAGACAATGAAAGCATTTCCCACAATCAAACGTGTTTTCTGTGGACAAAAAGGACAGTCGGATGAGATAAATAGACAATGAAAAGCATTTCCCACAATCAAACGTGTTTTCTGTGGACAAAAAGGACAGTCGGATGAGATAAATAGACAATGAAAGCATTTCCCACAATCAAACGTGTTTTCTGTGGACAAAAAGGACAGTCGGATGAGATAAATAGACAATGAAAGCATTTCCCACAATCAAACGTGTTTTTCTGTGGACAAAAAGGACAGTCGGATGAGATAAATAGACAATGAAGCATTTCCCACAATCAAACGTGTTTTCTGTGGACAAAAAGGACAGTCGGATGAGATAAATAGACAATGAAAGCATTTCCCACAATCAAACGTGTTTTCTGTGGACAAAAAGGACAGTCGGATGCGATAAATAGACAATGAAAGCATTTCCCACAATCAAACGTGTTTTCTGTGGACAAAAAGGACAGTCGGATGCGATAAATAGACAATGAAAGCATTTCCCACAATCAAACGTGTTTTTCTGTGGACAAAAAGGACAGTCGGATGCGATAAATAGACAATGAAAGCATTTCCCACAATCAAACGTGTTTTCTGTGGACAAAAAGGACAGTCGGATGCGATAAATAGACAATGAAAGCATTTCCCACAATCAAACGTGTTTTCTGTGGACAAAAAGGACAGTCGGATGAGATAAATAGACAATGAAAGCATTTCCCACAATCAAACGTGTTTTCTGTGGACAAAAAGGACAGTCGGATGAGATAAATAGACAATGAAAGCATTTCCCACAATCAAACGTGTTTTCTGTGGACAAAAAGGACAGTCGGATGAGATAAATAGACAATGAAAGCATTTCCCACAATCAAACGTGTTTTCTGTGGACAAAAAGGACAGTCGGATGAGATAAATAGACAATGAAAGCATTTCCCACAATCAAACGTGTTTTCTGTGGACAAAAAGGACAGTCGGATGAGATAAATAGACAATGAAAGCATTTCCCACAATCAAACGTGTTTTCTGTGGACAAAAAGGACAGTCGGATGAGATAAATAGACAATGAAAGCATTTCCCACAATCAAACGTGTTTTCTGTGGACAAAAAGGACAGTCGGATTAGATAAATAGACAATGAAAGCATTTCCCACAATCAAACGTGTTTTCTGTGGACAAAAAGGACAGTCGGATGAGATAAATAGACAATGAAAGCATTTCCCACAATCAAACGAGTTTTTCTGTGGACAAAAAGGACAGTCGGATGCGATAAATAGACAATGAAAGCATTTCCCACAATCAAACGTGTTTTCTGTGGACAAAAAGGACAGTCGGATGAGATAAATAGACAATGAAAGCATTTCCCACAATCAAACGAGTTTTTCTGTGGACAAAAAGGACAGTCGGATGCGATAAATAGACAATGAAAGCATTTCCCACAATCAAACGTGTTTTCTGTGGACAAAAAGGACAGTCGGATGCGATAAATAGACAATGAAAGCATTTCCCACAATCAAACGTGTTTTCTGTGGACAAAAAGGACAGTCGGATGCGATAAATAGACAATGAAAGCATTTCCCACAATCAAACGTGTTTTCTGTGAACAAAAAGGACAGTCGGATGAGATAAATAGACAATGAAAGCATTTCCCACAATCAAACGTGTTTTCTGTGGACAAAAAGGACAGTCGGATGAGATAAATAGACAATGAAAGCATTTCCCACAATCAAACGTGTTTTCTGTGGACAAAAAGGACAGTCGGATGAGATAAATAGACAATGAAAGCATTTCCCACAATCAAACGTGTTTTCTGTGGACAAAAAGGACAGTCGGATGAGATAAATAGACAATGAAAGCATTTCCCACAATCAAACGTGTTTTTCTGTGGACAAAAAGGACAGTCGGATGAGATAAATAGACAATGAAAGCATTTCCCACAATCAAACGTGTTTTCTGTGGACAAAAAGGACAGTCGGATGCGATAAATAGACAATGAAAGCATTTCCCACAATCAAACGTGTTTTCTGTGGACAAAAAGGACAGTCGGATGAGATAAATAGACAATGAAAGCATTTCCCACAATCAAACGTGTTTTTCTGTGGACAAAAAGGACAGTCGGATGAGATAAATAGACAATGAAAGCATTTCCCACAATCAAACGTGTTTTCTGTGGACAAAAAGGACAGTCGGATGAGATAAATAGACAATGAAAGCATTTCCCACAATCAAACGTGTTTTTCTGTGGACAAAAAGGACAGTCGGATGAGATAAATAGACAATGAAAGCATTTCCCACAATCAAACGTGTTTTCTGTGGACAAAAAGGACAGTCGGATGTAGATAAATAGACAATGAAAGCATTTCCCACAATCAAACGTGTTTTCTGTGGACAAAAAGGACAGTCGGATGAGATAAATAGACAATGAAAGCATTTCCCACAATCAAACGTGTTTTCTGTGGACAAAAAGGACAGTCGGATGCGATAAATAGACAATGAAAGCATTTCCCACAATCAAACGTGTTTTCTGTGGACAAAAAGGACAGTCGGATGAGATAAATAGACAATGAAAGCATTTCCCACAATCAAACGTGTTTTCTGTGGACAAAAAGGACAGTCGGATGCGATAAATAGACAATGAAAGCATTTCCCACAATCAAACGTGTTTTCTGTGGACAAAAAGGACAGTCGGATGCGATAAAAAGACAATGAAAGCATTTCCCACAATCAAACGTGTTTTCTGTGGACAAAAAGGACAGTCGGATGAGATAAATAGACAATGAAAGCATTTCCCACAATCAAACGTGTTTTTCTGTGGACAAAAAGGACAGTCGGATGAGATAAATAGACAATGAAAGCATTTCCCACAATCAAACGTGTTTTCTGTGGACAAAAAGGACAGTCGGATGAGATAAATAGACAATGAAAGCATTTCCCACAATCAAACGTGTTTTCTGTGGACAAAAAGGACAGTCGGATGCGATAAATAGACAATGAAAGCATTTCCCACAATCAAACGTGTTTTCTGTGGACAAAAAGGACAGTCGGATGAGATAAATAGACAATGAAAGCATTTCCCACAATCAAACGTGTTTTCTGTGGACAAAAAGGACAGTCGGATGCGATAAATAGACAATGAAAGCATTTCCCACAATCAAACGTGTTTTCTGTGGACAAAAAAGGACAGTCGGATTAGATAAATAGACAATGAAAGCATTTCCCACAATCAAACGTGTTTTCTGTGGACAAAAATGACAGTCGGATTAGATAAATAGACAATGAAAGCATTTCCCACAATCAAACGTGTTTTCTGTGGACAAAAATGACAGTCGGATGAGATAAATAGACAATGAAAGCATTTCCCACAATCAAACGTGTTTTCTGTGGACAAAAAGGACAGTCGGATGCGATAAATAGACAATGAAAGCATTTCCCACAATCAAACGTGTTTTCTGTGGACAAAAATGACAGTCGGATTAGATAAATAGACAATGAAAGCATTTCCCACAATCAAACGTGTTTTCTGTGGACAAAAATGACAGTCGGATTAGATAAATAGACAATGAAAGCATTTCCCACAATCAAACGTGTTTTCTGTGGACAAAAAGGACAGTCGGATGAGATAAATAGACAATGAAAAGCATTTCCCACAATCAAACGTGTTTTTCTGTGGACAAAAAGGACAGTCGGATGAGATAAATAGACAATGAAAGCATTTCCCACAATCAAACGTGTTTTCTGTGGACAAAAAGGACAGTCGGATGAGATAAATAGACAATGAAAGCATTTCCCACAATCAAACGTGTTTTCTGTGGACAAAAAGGACAGTCGGATTAGATAAATAGACAATGAAAGCAATTCCCACAATCAAACGTGTTTTCTGTGGACAAAAAGGACAGTCGGATTAGATAAATAGACAATGAAAGCATTTCCCACAATCAAACGTGTTTTCTGTGGACAAAAAGACAGTCGGATTAGATAAATAGACAATGTAAGCAATTCCTACAATCAAACGTGTTTTCTGTGGACAAAAAGGACAGTCGGATTAGATAAATAGACAATGAAAGCATTTCCCACAATCAAACGTGTTTTCTGTGGACAAAAAGGACAGTCGGATGAGATAAATAGACAATGAAAGCATTTCCCACAATCAAACGTGTTTTCTGTGGACAAAAAGGACAGTCGGATGAGATAAATAGACAATGAAAGCATTTCCCACAATCAAACGTGTTTTCTGTGGACAAAAAGGACAGTCGGATTAGATAAATAGACAATGATAGCATTTCCCACAATCAAACGTGTTTTCTGTGGACAAAAAGGACAGTCGGATGCTAAAAATTAGACAATGAAAGCATTTCCCACAATCAAACGTGTTTTTCTGTGGACAAAAAGGACAGTCGGATTAGATAAATAGACAATGAAGCATTTCCCACAATCAAACGTGTTTTCTGTGGACAAAAAGGACAGTCGGATTCGATAAATAGACAGTGTTAGCAATTCCCACAATCAAACGTGTTTTCTGTGGACAAAAAGGACAGTCGGATGAGATAAATAGACAATGAAAGCATTTCCCACAATCAAACGTGTTTTCTGTGGACAAAAGGACAGTCGGATGAGATAAATAGACAATGAAAGCATTTCCCACAATCAAACGTGTTTTCTGTGGACAAAAAGGACAGTCGGTTAGATAAATAGACAGTGTAAGCATTTCCCTACAATCAAACGTGTTTTCTGTGGACAAAAAGGACAGTCGGATTAGATAAATAGACAATGAAAGCATTTCCCACAATCAAACGTGTTTTCTGTGGACAAAAAGGACAGTCAGATGCGATAAATAGACAATGAAAGCATTTCCCACAATCAAACGTGTTTTCTGTGGACAAAAGGACAGTCGGATGAGATAAATAGACAATGAAAGCATTTCCCCACAATCAAACGTGTTTTCTGTGGACAA